>JAQIXU010000152.1:0-56828 GCA_034701245.1 Strigamia transsilvanica
TCCAAATTTCCAATCTTCTAAGGACTCCAAATTTCCAATCTTCTAAGGACTCCAAATTTCCAATCTTCTAAGGACTCACTCCTAATTTTCAATCTCCCAACGGCTCCAAATTTCCACTCTTCTAAGAACTCCTGCCCATTTCCTATCTTCTAAAGATTCCACATTTGAAATCCTTTAAAGGCCCCCAAATCTTTTAAGGATTTCCAAGTTTTCAATCTTCAATCAAATCTTTAGTTTTCCTTATTTCGAGTTGAGCCAAATTTTTAGATCTCAGATAAATCCTTATTTTAAACCCTTTTTAAAACTTGAGTGCAATTCGTTTACGACTCCACATTTTGAAACTTGGGTCAAATTTTGAGACATGTGTTCGAACTTTGGATAGAATATTCGACAAAAATCTTTTCGACCATGTTGAACCTTCGATCACTTTTTTGGGCCCTCCATCGATTCCTCGTTTTCAAATTTATAAAGACTCCATGTTTTGATGGATTTACGGACGACGACCCCGTATTTGGTTTGGATTTCCATACTACACGACTGCACATTTGGTATCTTCCGATATTCTCACAAATCCGCATTTTGAACCTTGAACCCTGAGATATCCGCAATACGAAGCTTGGACGCCTGCGTAGGTTAACCTTCATTAACCTTCAAACAACACGTTCTTTCTCGTCTGTGAAACTTGAGACACCTTTTTCCCATTGTAAAACTTCCATTGAATCCATCGAATCCACATTTTAAACATTGCGTTAAATATTTAGAGAATTTCCAACGACATAAACGTTGTTAAGAGCGGAGTACCAATGCACCAATGCACCAATGTACCAATGTACCAATGCCGCCACATTTTCTAACTTGAAATGATTCCAACATGTTGAATCTTCGGGCAAACTTTTGATTTTGAACTTTTGGTTCAATTTTTAGGCTTCCAATGCCTCCAGCCTCCATATTTTCCATGACGAAACTTCAAATGACTCCAGGGTGTTGAACCTTCGAGACGACTTGATATTTTAGAGCTGCGGTCTAATTTTTAGACTTACGACGACTCATGTCTTCAAATTGTTTTCAGATGACTCCGGATGACTCGCGGGACGTGCGTGTGTTGTGTGTTTTGTGTATTCGTCTTCTCGCCCTGGTCCCACCCAAATGGACGATCAAAGGCCATCATCGTGTGATACATA
This sequence comes from Strigamia transsilvanica, assembly GCA_034701245.1. Classification (NCBI taxonomy): domain Eukaryota; kingdom Metazoa; phylum Arthropoda; class Chilopoda; order Geophilomorpha; family Linotaeniidae; genus Strigamia; species Strigamia transsilvanica. Next base: position 1,182 of record JAQIXU010000152.1, read on the forward strand.
ATTATTTCTTCTTCTTCTCGATCGTAAAAAATGGCTTCATTAAAATTCAGGTCAGTTTCGTTATTTCCTCGTTTGCTGCTTCTTTTAATGAGGAAATGTCAATTGACAAACAACGAATTTATTCCATTTTTCTTCTTTCTTAAATATCTATTTAGGAACCTTGAAAACAAAGCATCGCATCATTCCATTTTACACACTCGGGGCTCTCTCGGTCCTCTTCATGCAGAGCTGAGCTGAGCTGAGCTGTATTCTTTTTATACCCAACATATTTAATATTACAAACTCAACCATCGGCATCATCACCATCATCATCACCATCCTCATCTCCGGATGCGACTTGCACTTGGTTGCTGACATTAAGATACCTGGTGTCACGACGAATCGTCGTTTCCATTCGTCCGGGAGGAGGAAGCGGCGGAGGTGGCGTTCTCTTGCGTCGTGTCGCGTTCGGCGACACAGAAATCCGTTTCTCGCGTCCGCCTCTTCCCAGCGCTTTGCCGGCTCGACTCGGAGGACTCATTTTCCTAAGCAACATTTTCTTGTTCAGCGGACTAGTGCTGCTGTTGCTGCTTCTGTGCCGATTCGCAACGGGACTGCGCGACCGTTTCACGGGCGCCCTACACGAAATAACAAAAAATAACAAAAAATAACAAAAAATAACAATAAATAACAATAAATAACAATATTCATTTCTCATCTTGTTCTACCTCGAGGTTCTTTCAAAAGAACTTCCCGTGCCTAGGTTGCGCGCTCGGTCGAGTCCGATGCGTTGCGATTGCGAAGAACGTATTCTTTGTTGCAGCAGCTGCTGCTGCTGCTGCTGCTGCTGCTGCTGCGGGAGCGGGTGCGGGTGCGGGTGCGGGTGCGGCGGTGGTCGCGCGTGTTGATGGCGATCGGGGGACCTCGATCGTCGAGGTGAACGCGAAAATCGACCCGCCAGTCGAGACATCTGCGCGCTGATTCTCTTCTGGGGCGAGTTGAAGTTCGGTCTACGGATTAAAACGAGTTTTGTGATTGAAACGGAAGTGGATCGGTCGATTTCTCACCTCCGATTGGAAATCCTGTCGTTTGGAGATCGCAATCGTCGACGTGGCATTTTTTCACTCTATTTTACCCACACAAAGCCGAGTACGCGATGATCTTGACGATCGGTTTATCATGAATGAACCGACACGCGATTGTTTTCCCTCGTCGAAATATCTGTTTTCTGTTTACTTTTTTGTGTCGTTCTGCGTTGCTGGCTAGCGGAGCACGTCTTGTTCTCGCAATTTCTCGCTGTAAGTCTCGCACACGACACGATTGTTGTTATAGAAAGAAGGCGTTTAAAGGCGTGGCCTTGAAAACAAATTACGAATAATTCGATTATTATTATCCGAAAGAAATTTAATCGAGAGAAATTGGTGTTTGAAAAGAATAATAAAAATAAAAATTATTGAAAAAAATACTGTACGGATATTATTATATTTATTTATTTATTTATTTATTTATTCATTTATTTGAGTTCAAAACTCGATTCGATAAAAAGAAATGTATGATTTCGCTTGTCGAGTATTACTAATAACTTGGCAATGTTTTTAATTAGAAAATAGATACGAGAAATGAGATTAATCTCGATTAATCGGGAGATTAATCCGTGTATTCGAAAAATGTCGCAGTTAGTGTGACTAATGCCCGCACGAGTGCGGTGATTGCTGAGCGCATGGTGCAATAAGATAGGACGGGCAGAGCACATACTTTAATTGGATCTCGGTCAGCCGCAGAGCAGATGTTTGCGAGAACAAGTGGTTGGCTGTGTGTACTTGCCAAATAGTACGAGGTGCGTATCAATTGGAGTTTTTGTCGTTATTCTCGAGTGTAACCATCAAACTTGGCGTAGGGTAAACATGGAGCTCGTCGACGGCGAGGACGACGAGAATTTTTTATCGCGGATCGATGTGTGGAGCGAGGGGGAAGATGCGGAACGGGACGACGAAACGAAGCGCCCGATCCGCGTCGTTCACGTCGGCCTGTCAGAACTGCTGCTCTCGCTCGAGTCGTTCGTGTCGCGCTGCGGCAAGGGCGGCGTGGGCGTCGTTCAACTCGGACGAAACGACCCGCGCTCGACGCCCGAAGTGTACGTCGGTTTGCGCCCGCTCCGCCAGCGCCCGACCGAGATGGAGGAATCGGCGAATGCTCCTCGCCGTCACCAAGAGCGGGCGGCGCGGGCCAACGTAAACGTAAACGGCAACGGAGAGAGAAGGCCGCGATTGGATTTGGCTGCGCTCACTCCCGACGAATTCATTCTGCGGGAATTGGCGGACATTCGACGTCTCCTGTTGCAGCGTTTTCTCAACCAGGGGGGCAACTTTTACTATCTCGAACCGAACGACGAGATCCTGGACATTCTGGGCGTGCTGTCGAGCGGCGACGAGACGGAGCTGGGCGAGGCGCCGCCACACTACCCGGTCGGCGCCTGGGACTGGACCGAGTGTCAAGTGTGCCTGGAGTCGCGATGGCTGTACCGACGCGCGTGCTGCAGCTTCCCCGCGTGCGGCGACTGCCTCGGCCGCTACTTCGCGTCCAAGGTGACGGAGGGGATCGTGAAGATCGAGTGCTGCAACCCGACGTGCCACTCGTTCGTGCACCGCGACGAGGTGTCCGCGCGACTCGAGCCGGCCGCCAAGGACAAGTTCCACCACTTTCTGGCCATGGCGAACCAGGACCCGCTGTGCAAAACGTGTCCGCGATGCAACCATCCGCTCAAAGTCGGCAAATTGAACGGAATGAAAAACACAAACAAAAAACCCGAGCGCAGTAGGTGAGAGAGAGAGACGAATACAGTATTATTTTTAGTAGCAGTTCGGCCCTGGCTATTATTACAATATTTCGGGACGAATTCGTCCTGGAACGCGTCCATTTTTCTTTTATACTAGAGTATTTTCTTTTCTATTCTTTTCTATTCTTTTCTATTCTTTTCGTTGCGCAGACTCGTGTGCAGCGAGTGTCAACTGATCTGGTGCTTCGCCTGCCACTGTCCCTGGCATAACGGATTCACGTGCAAACAGTTTCGCAAAGGTGATCAACTTTTGAAAAGTTGGGCGCAGGAACTACACCACGGACAACGGAATGCCCAGCGCTGCCCCAAATGCAAGGTATTGGATCTATTGGATCTATCGTGCGTGTCGCTTTTAATGGGTTACTGGGTCACTCAAACTCAAACTCAAACTCAAACGACGGGTTGACCTTGTCCGCTCGCTCGCTCGTTTACTCATTCCAGATATTCATCCAGAGAACTTCCGGCTGCGATCACATGCACTGTTCTCGGTGTAAAACTGATTTTTGCTACCGGTGCGGGGACCAACTGCGCAAACTTAAATTCTTCGGCGACCACTACAGCAAGTTGAGCATATTCGGCTGCAAGTTCCGCTACAAGGCGGACAAGCCGATGCAGAGGAGATTTATTCGAGGCAGCGTGTTCGGTACGAAATAAATATTAAATGACAAACACAATAAATACAGTACTGTATTTTTTTTATTATTTTTTATTATTTTTTATTATTTTTTATTATTTTTTATTATTTATTAGGTGGAAAATTGATCGCGGCACCCGTGATCGGAGTTTTGGGCGCTTGTGCTGGCGTGGTTGCCATGGGTTTGGGTCTGTTCGCGCTGCCCGTGTACGGGGGAATTAAAATATATCGCCATTACGAATCGAAACAACGACCAACTTGCTCTCCACCGCCGCCGCCACCGCCGCCGCCGCCGCTGCTGCCGAGAGAGAACAGTTGCTACGAACTGCCGCAACACGTATCGACCACTACCACCAGAGTCTACCTCGTTTGATTATTATCAAATTTTATTTTTTTTAAATATTTATTTTTAAATTCTCACCAAACTATGTAGAATCGATTTCAAATTGTAGTTGTAGCAGCGCAAGCATTATTATATTATTATATTATTATAGAATATTATATTATATTATATTATAATTATAATGTATATATCGTTATTTTGATATTCTCTGTAATTAAGAAAATAATGTGGTTTTAAAATCTATTTTGTACAAATGCTTTTATTGTAGATAAATAATTTAAAAAAAGGAAAGAAGGTATCTTTAGAAAGAGAGTGAAAAAAGTGGCTCGCCGTAACGAGGGCTGACACATGGCGCCAGAGTAGAATTGATGGCCGATATGAGCGCGCATGCGCGGTTACGAGCACCCACGTGATCCAGTCTCTTGGTTTCATTTCGGTGGTGATAATACGTTAGATATTTCGTCGCGGGACGCACCAACCAGTGTACAATAAGAAATTTAGCTATTTTTAAACATTTTTGTTTTTGTTTTTTGATCCACTTTTGCACAAACAACGAGAGATCTTTGTACTCGCGGCGCCACTTGACGGCCTTGATTGGATGTGCGAATCCAATGTCAAGCGAGCGCGGATACGGCGTTGCTGGTGGATGTGCATCTAGTATTTTCTGCGTAGGTTTACACGACCGGCCGAGTTGACATCGACGTGAGGAGGCGGTTCAACGAAATTGACCAAATTGGACGGATGTCAACAGCTGTTTGTCTCCATTTGGGGAAATTGTTGTGGCGCGATACGATCGTGATTGCACAATGTCGTCGGCGGCGACCCAGCAGCAGCAGCGGCTGCATCGGCAGAGGCAGCGGCAGCAGGACGATGATGAAATTATTGGAGCTGACGGCTCCCCTTCGCCCGTGCGCAAGATCGGTTATTTGCGAAAACTAAAGGTAATCAAATCAAACTATCGCTAGTGCGCTTGGTATTCATTCGCCAGAATCCGCCTTCGAGTCGGACACTTTATTTACCACTCATTTACAATTGATATTACTAAATCGTGACTTCCTCGTTGGGGACGTGTCACGGCTATTGAACGACATAATTAGCTCGATCTGGATTTGGATGTCACCGAATAAAACTACTTCAACTTTGAACTTTAACGCTAAAGCGAACCGTGTTGTTATCTTGTTTTGCTCATGTTTGTCGCGGATATCGATTTTTTTTCTCTTTCCTTCTATCTCTCTCTCTTTCTCTCTCTCTGATGATTTTTTTTTTTTTTTTTTTTTTTTTTAAATTTTTAATTTTTAATTTTTAATTTTTAATTTTTAATTTTTAATTTTTTTACTTCGGTGTGGGTATGTCTGGTGCGTGTGTTTCTCCTGTAGGGATGGTTCGATGACGACGGATCAGCATTTCACGCGTGGAATTTGAAGCGTGTCGTCTGCGAGCGAGTGAGATGTCAACCATCCGTCTGCAGGTGCAGGCAGAGAAGATTCTTGTTGCGCTTCTTGTTTCCCTTGGAGTCGGAGCAGGTGAAATAAAACAATTTGGAACAAATAAAAAAAAAAAATAAAAAAAAAATGGCCTCTTCTTCTCTTCGTTTTATTTGTTATGATTTTTATTTTTTTTAATTATTAGTATTATTATTATTCTTATTCTCATTAGTAGTGTATTTATTATTTCCTGTCAAGTGATATGAACGATTCGTGTGTTTCTGCTTGCTTATCATTCTTGTGTTTATTTTCTTTTTTAATTCGAAGATGGATTGTTGTTGTCGTTGTTATTTGGCAACGTGTAACCGGCGTTGATTTATTTCTTTATTTTTCTATTTATTAATTTTCTCATTTTATTTGCCAGACGATGAAAAAGAAGTTTTTCGTACTCCGAAGTGAGAGTGCGACGTCTCCTGCCTGTTTGGAGTATTACGAGAACGAGAAGAAATGGAAGTCGGGCGCACAACCGAAACGGTTAATTAAATAATTTTTGTTTATTTATTTTTTTTTTGTTTTTGAAAATGTTTTTCTTGAAATATATTTTAATTTGTTTCTAACATGTGCTGAAATGTGCAGGAGTATTGTGTTAAAGACGTGTTTCAACATCAATCGGAAATTGGACGTGAAGCAAAAACACGCTCTGGCGCTCTATACCAAAGACGATTGCTTCACTATGATTTTGGACAGCGAAGAAGAATTGGAATCGTGGTTGGGATCGTTGTTGGCGTTGCAGCAGGGCGACGAGGACGTTGCCAACGACCATCCGCCCAAACCGGCGTTCGGTAAGCAATTACGATTGACGACGCGACGACGACGACGCGGCGCAAATTTGAGTTTTAAACCCATTTCCATTAAACCGATTTCGATTAGAACACATTTGGCAAGTGAATGTGCGAAACAAGGGGTTGGCGAGCAGCAAAAACATCCTGGGAACGTACCATTTGTGCCTGACCTCGCAGACCCTGTCGCTGGTCAAGCAGAACACGAGTACGCCGCAACTGATCGAGTTCCCCGTTAGTAGAATCGTTCGAGATACCGACTCGTGAGTTTTCTAACCTTTTTCATCGATTTGCCGAAATTGGTATTTTGCAGTTGATGAGCATCAGGCGGTGCGGACATTCGTATTGTTTTTTCTTCATGGAACTCGGAAGATCGGCCGTCACCGGATCTGGCGAACTGTGGATGCAAACCGAAGACATCGTCATTGCCCAAAACATGCACGAGACCATTTTAAAGTTTGAGAAACGAAATGAAAATAAAGTTGAATTAATTTAATTTATCCGACTGTCAATTCTAGTGCCATGCGTTCCAGTTCGAGGGAGGAAGTTGCACCGCGGCAGCGTTCGAGGAGTTCGTCCACAACCAACGAGTCTTCGAAACCGATTAACGTGCACCAACGGCGCGTGGCGACCGTGCTGCCGCCGGTTAGCATCGCCACCTCGCCGACCAAACGGGAGCGCGCTGACAGCGTTCCCTCGCGTCCTCGAACCATAAGCGACGGGCCTTTGAACAGCGCCGGCAGGTAACTAAATGAATAAATAAATGAATGAATGAATGAATGAATGAATAGATACAAATTGACGTCTCTGTCTCTGTCCGTTCAGGAAATCGCAACCTTGGAATTTCGAGCCGCAAAGACCGCTCAGCTTGTATGCGCCCCCGTCGTCCTATTCGCCGCCCGTCGATTTACTTTTGCCCAGGTTTCCATTCCATGTGCTTACGAATAAACAAAGAATAATTTTTTTTTTAAATTTAGCCCGAATTCTCTTCGGCGCACGACCGACAACAACGGAGGCAGTTTGGCGTCGATCGACGATCAGTTCGACTACAAGCACTGGTTGTCGTCGCCCGACAATTCGCACGTGCAAAAGTCGTCGATAACGGAAGAGTGCGGCTCGTGCGAGGATTATTTGCCGATGACGCCGACCGATGGCGAGTCGAAACGCGCGGGAAGACAGCAACGCATTTCGTCCATCAAATCGATCGGAGGAGGACAGAAAAACGATTACATGGACATGGCGCCGTCCATCACCAATTCCCCCTCGGGGTCAGGTAGATTGAGCAAAATACCCCAGCGGACATACGAAAATTGAATTACAAGTGTCATGTTTTTTGCGACAGAAGGCGGATACATGGCAATGAGTCCCGTGGGTTCGTTCCTGGCCGACGCGGCTTCGGTCAAGTCGCTTACTCCGGTCAAAACTCATTGTCCGAGAACGGGGGAAGCCACGAACGGGTGATTTTAAAAAATATCTTGTGTTTTATATTTTATTTTATTTTATTTTATTTCATTTCATTTTATTTTATTTTACTAGTTACGTTCCCATGGCGCCATTCGGTTCGAGTTTGAACAAGAGCGGCGACGACAACGCCTATTTGGACATGTCGTCGAGCTCGACGCCGGTCAAGTCGGGAACGCCGGCCGAAGACATTCGTTTCTCCGAGTTCCAGTTGGATAAAGTGCGCTCCTGTTTCGCCGCCAACGAGATCGACGACGACGAGAAATTGGTGCGCGCATACTCGGTGGGCAGCAAACTGCAAGCGTCGCGCCAGAGCGCCGCGGCGGCGGCGGCGGCGGCTGCTCCCGACGACGACTCCTCTTCCTCTTCCTCTTCCCGAGTTCGCGCCTTCTCCGTGGGAAGCAAAGCCGGATTGCAGTATACGGCGCGCGCCAGCTGCGACGGGAACAAGAAGAGTTTCAGCGCCCCGCTGTTGAGCGTGTCGTCAGCGGCCGGGATCGCCAAGAGTCAGAACGAGGATCTGATGGAGCTGGACTTTGCCAAAAGTACAAATCGTGGCGATTCGCACCCGAAAGGCGCGTTTCGGCCGCGGTCGAGCGTGCGCTTGGCGTCGGGACGGGCCGGCAAATCTGATCTGCTGCAGGTGATCGGCGAAATTTCTAATCCGACGTCGAGTGTGGTCGAGAATAATTATTCTGAATTGAGTGCGTGCCAACAGAGCGTTTCGGGCGAATACGTGAACATTGACTTGGAAAAGGTCCGCGCCGATCGCAAAACAAACTGTTCGACGTCCGAGTCGCACGAATACGCCAATCTGCAACTGGGACACCAATGTCGCGATCGCGACAAAGGCGAATCGCCGTACGAGAACGTTTCGTACGGCCCGGGGCCGGCGGTTTCGTCGCGCCCGTCTTCCATCGGCAGTGACAAGGAACTGAATTACGCGTCGCTCGATTTGGGAGGCGCGGCCACCGTCGCCGCCGTCGCCGCCGTCGCCGCCGTCGAGGAGGCCAAAGTGACGCCGCCTCATTCGCCTTTGTCCGTTCGAACGGGCGGCGACGAGATGGAACGATTGTCGTACGCGAGAATCGATTTCAAAAAATCGGAAGGACTTTGCCGCACGTCGCATGGGGTTCGAAAAATTCGCCAAGAGACGACGTAGTTTGTTCTAGTTTGATATCAATGATTAATTAATCGTACATACTTTAATTAATTAAGTTATGAAAATGTTTTTTGTTTGCTCAACAAAGTGGAATTTAATTTCTGATAATAATTTGCTGAAAGGTTTTTGTATTTGTTCTAACCTGCAGTGCCAGTGCCGTTCATTAAAATGTCTCGTTGCAAATTTTTCTCATTTCTCCTTTCTCCTTTTCTCCTTTTTTTTTTTTTTTTTTTTTTTGTTGTTCTTTTCTTTATTTCTTTTTTTCCGGATACAAGGAACTTGCATTAGTGCCCGGATCCTATTTGCATACGGCGCTGATCTCGTTGTACAGGTGGCGAGTGACGTTGCGGGGGTCCAGTTTACATTGTTGTTAATTTTTTTTTGAAGGTTTAGCCGATCGAATTTCACCACACGAGCGTGAGTATTATTAGTAAATTGTCGTTGTGTATCGGTGGAAATCCCAAGTTGGACGTGTCATTGACTCGAGATGGTCAAGGCCTTCGGGGCCGAAAACGTGCATAAATTAGACTAGAAAAATTAAGTTAAATTTAACGAAGCGAGCGAGCGAAATGAAAATAATGAAAATGGTGGCCCAAGCCGAGTGTACGAGATAGTTAGTACGAGTAGGAAGCGAATTTTGGAATGACCTTAGTTCACCCCATTAGTTGGATGGTACAGAATGGGACACGTGCGGTTGTTTTAATTAATGCCATGGTCGTCGGGCTGCCGTCCGCAGACCTTGACGCCCCGGCGAAAACTGGAATAAGGAAGTAACCTTGAAACCCCGAGACTCGACTTACCTATATATACATCAAATAGATTAGTCACTCGAGCACATACACTCCTACTAGTGATTGTTGTTGTTGTTGTTGTTAGCAAGCTCAAGTTTTCGTCGTTTCGTCATTGCAGATGCGTCGGAAGAGTGTCTTGTTGACGGTCGTGATTTTGCTGTTGCACCTCGACGGAGCGAAGTCGCGATCGATTAATCTGTGCATACAAAACTGCGCTCAGTGCAAAAAGATGTTTGGACCTTACTTCGAAGGACAGTTGTGTGCGGAGACGTGCATCGAACTTCGTGGCAAGATGACGCCCGACTGTGCCGACGCCAATTCAATAAGTCCCTTCCTCAACAAGTTTGAGCGATAACGGTTTAATTTATTAACTTTTTGTACATTTTTTATTCGATTTTTTTTTTACTTGTGATTAAAACTTTTGTATTATTATTATTATTATTAGTAGTAGTAGTATTATTATTATTATTGAATGGTTAAGTTACAGTTCAAGTGGATCGATTATGTTTTGCCGAGAAATCGGTACAAAGACTTTGGGTTATTGCAGTCCGGCAGATCGCCCCGTCCTTCGGTTTGCAGGCATTCTTCGGCGCAGTGCTGGCCCAAGAAAAAGTCGCCGTACATTCGCTTACACTGACCACAGTTTCTACGATCGCGCGACGTAAGCGATTAAACAAAAGTAGGAAAAGTATTCGATAGATTCTTACCTGATGCACACTCCCAGAGAACTCTCCTCGGCGACGAGGGCGACGGTCAGCACGCACGCTGCACCCAGCAAACATGTCATCAACAATTTAGCGCACGTCATACGGCTGCGTAAAAGAGACTAGAATCAGCAAAAATTACGCAGCGACGGTTTGTGCGCCACGGTACCTAGTTTTGAATACTTGTTGGCGTTGTCGTCCGGTTTTGTTTGGTCGCGAGCGTTGAATTAATGCACTTTTATAGTGGCGAGCTGCGGGGAGTTTACCACCCCTCGATTGGTTCCCTCGCCAACGTTCGCCAACGCTCGCCAACGCACGCGTGCGCTTGACATCTTAACATCTTGACCGTTTTATTTTCTTCTTGTTTTATCTCATTTAAATTTTTGATATTTTTTTCTTCTTCAATTTCAGTAAATGGTTTGGAAGATTGAACTGTTGAAAGCACGACTTTCACTTTCGAGACGACTCTGGGACTCTGGGACTCTGGGGCGTCTGGGCTCTGCTGGATATTTAATTTTAATTATCCGAGTAGAATTGGCGTGTCAGTTGCAAGGCAGTGAAGTTTTGGTTCGGTGAGTGGATCGCTCGATTCGACTCGTTTCCAAATAAATGCGTTTATTATTCAACAGGCCGTTAAGTTTCTGCGCCAACGGAAATGACAATCCTGATCGATTGCTTTCAACTTGTTTATTTACACATCTCAAATGAAGAAAAAAATGCAAAGTTCGTCAAAACGATAAGAGTAAATAGGTAATAAATATTTGTTTACATGTGTTAAGTGAACCACTAATTTTGAATATTGTCGTACTGTTCGATTCCCATTTCCAACACAAAATTAATAATAATATTGATAATAATAATTAATAATAATTATAATATCATCATCATAACATAAGTTGTCTGCTGTGTTGTACATTGTACATTTTCTTTCTTTCTTTCTTTCTTTCTTTCTTTTATTTATTTGCGTTAAATGAAAAACTAGAAATTGACTATACATTTTTTTCCGTTCCATTCTCTCCTTTATTTGAAAAAACAAAAATCATTTACGACACAGCCTGTTCGTGGCCTTGTGCATCTTGCGGCTTCATCACGTCCGGTAACTCGGGAGGATTCGAAAGCGGCGTCATTTCCAACGCTTCGAACGTGCCATCTGTAAAATAGGAATCAATCGTCACCAGGTGCCTGCCATCTCGCCATCTCGCCATCTCGCCACAAGTGAACAATGCTTACCGGTTAATTTATAAACCAATCCGATCGTGGCCGGAGCTTGGGCTTTGGCCACGGCGCTCGTCAAGCCGTAGTCAGCCAACGACTTGGTGTCTTCCATCATCAACTCGTCGCGGTACAAGCGTTGCTCCGAAGGGGCCACTTTGGTGATACCTGCACAAGCGTTTTTTAATTTTTTAATTTTTTAAATTTCTCAATTTTTCAATTTTCTTTTTAATTTCACCTTCGATAATTTTTTTCAATTCATGAACCAGAGTGGTTTCTTTGGCATCGGTGAAGATGGTCATTTTCTTTCTTCGAATCATGAGGAAAACGTCCTGAAATAATGCAATTTTTTAGTCGGTCAAGCTCGAAATACGCCTAGTTTCCTAGTTCTTAGTTCTTACCATGTTCCTTTTTTTTTAATTTTTCAACAAAATATTCTATCGTTTCCTCGCCACCTAATTTCGATCAAACTATTTTACCGCTTTAAAGTTAAAAGCCTAGCTACCTAGAACGTGTATCCCCACAAAGGACACAACCGAATAGCGATTTTAATTTTACGGGAACGGAGCCGGAAATGCTGCAGCCAAATGCGCAGAGCGACGCGACGTACGCTACAGCGCGAACCAATCTTGTCTCGATGAATTCGCTCGATCAGCGCCATTAAACCGCGCGGTGGCAGCCTTCGGAAACGTTCGACCAAACCAATTTAAAACGAAGCACCACGGAAGATTCGTATTTTTATTCTCCTTATTTTATATTTTTTAAATCTCTTCCTCACGATCACGGTACACGAATAAATTGTTTCGTCGATTATTTGAGTAACTTTAATGTTTTGAAATAATGTTGAATGGCTTCTTTCGGATAGGGTTTGGTGGCTAGACAGGTTGCGATGTTTTCGGGTTGTTCGATCCACAGCTTGAAATCGATGTTGTCGTGCGAGAGCGACTGCGCCAATATCTGAAGACTGAGTTCGTCGGGAATCTGAGAGAAGACGCGAAATTAACATTCGTTTCTAAAAAAAAATTTAAAAAATTTAAAAACTCGCACCCCTTAGGCCCTTACCTCGAGAATAACTTTATGCATTTTATCCAAATCCTTGGCGTACTGCACGACGTGGGGGTCGTTGCGAAAAGTGTACATTGTTGCCGCGGTCGCGTGACACGCTTGAGCGACAACCGCGCCCAGCGACCACTTCAATACCTTTTGCAAATCTCCGCGAATTATCACATATTGTACGAGCAACGGCGAACTCATTGCAGCTGCAACGGAAAAAAAACGCCGATAAAAAAATGGCCCAAACTTCGGCACTCGCGGATTTTTTTCTTCTTCCGAGTTTGCCCGTTTGATCGAGAGAGAGCGCTACGCGTTTATTACTCGTCGGCTCGTCGCTCATTTCGTTCTGTCGCTCGGTAGTCGCGAGTTTAAAAAAACCAACAACATTTTTTATCGAGCGGAAATGTGATCGGTAAACAAGAAAGGGAGGAGAATAGTTGGAGAAAAATTTTAATTCCGATGATAACGTTTGTGTTTTGTCGTTTTTGTTTCTTTTAAGATGGTGCCAATTTGGTCGATCGCGTTATTATCGGTGGTCGCCGAATGCGTGAAAGGTATCTATTCAGATTCAGATTCAGATTGATGTTTATCAGCGATGCTCCTGTCACGGGATTAAATTTTTGGCCCCGTTTGCAGATGGTGGCAGTTTCTGTCCGGGCGCGAAAACGACGTTGGAAAACGCGAGCGTGTACCGTCAGGTTACGCCGCGCGGCAACACGTCGGCCGGGCGTTTCGTCAAAATAGCCGACGCCACCCGCCTGGAAGAGTGCGCCCTCGAGTGTTGCGACAAGAGTTTTTGCCACATAGTTTTCATGTTCAAAACGACGTGCTTTCTAATCAATTGCGCGTCCGACGAAGCGTGCGAACCGGTTCATCGTGACGGGAAGAAATTCACCAACGCTTACATGATACCGTTGCGATCCGTTTCGAAAGGGAAAGGGAAAGGGAAAGGGACGGACTTCGGCTACGACGGAAATCTTTTATCCGACATGGACGACATCGACGTGAAATCCATGTTGAGGGGAGACGGTTTCACCCAGGACGCGGACGACGATGACGGTGACGACTACGACAACGACGAGATGGCGCTCGTGCGCAAATCGGCGGCTGTTCGCGGCGGCGGCGGCGACGGCGGCGGCGGCATAAAAGCGTGCGAGTACGGTATCGTGGAGGACTGCGCCAAATACGAGGAGTGTATTCCCAAAAACGAGAGGTCGCGACAAGGATTGTGCGGCTGCATCGAGAATTACGCCCGCGATCCGAACGGCGGAAGATGCACACGTAAAATTGACGAGAAATTGAAAATTATTTTGTACGCGAATAGAAATTGATTTATTGCGGTTTGGATTGGTAGCGGTGAACGGGACGAGGATCGGGAGCGGGAGCGGGAGCAGGAGCAGCAGCACCACCGTCAGATCGCTGGAAACCACGATAACCGAACAGGTAAAACAAATAACGATACCAGGAAATGAAAAAAAAGAAGAGCCAGCTGTTGTATTTGCATCGACTGCGAGCAGGTGTTCGCACAATAAACTTGTTGATTTATCTGATTAATGCGTTTTATTTTTTGTCACCAGACAACGTCGAAACCGTTGATGAAAAAATTGGTCGTTTCGGCCGGCGAGAACAAGACGATTCAACTGCCGGAAAGCGAAGTCACGTTGTCGGCGTATGCCGTCGGCAGCAGCGAGCACCCGCCCGGTAATCCGATCACGACGACAGTGAAAATTCATAAAAATTCATAAAAATTCATAAAAATTCATAAAAATTCATAAAAATTCATAAAAATTTATAAAAATTTATAAAAATTTATAAAAATTCATAAAAATTTATAAAAATTCATAAAAATTCATAAAAAACAATTGTACTTGCGTAGGTAGCTATCATTACGAATGGTCGCTGGTGTCGCACCCGGATGGCGACGATGCTGGTACCATGGGTGATAAGAATTCGGAGACTCTGAAATTAACATCGGCAATAAAAAATTACTATTCATTCCGTTATCATCGTTTCTATTATCCCTTTTTTTCTGTTTTAGTTGAAGGAAGGCGTTTACACGTTCAAAGTGTCGGTGTCGAGGGAGGACGAGTATGGGGAAGCGACGGTTAACGTGACAGTTTTACCTCGTAATTAAATTAAATTAAATTAAATTAAATTATTAATTAATTTATTTGACGTATCGTTTTGTTTCGCAGCCGAACGGATCAACAAACCTCCCGTGGCCGTCGTAAATCCTTCCAACCAAACTGTTAAATTACCAAACACCGACACCGTTCTCGACGGTTCCGGTCGGTACATACGTCATTGCAATAGTTCGTTAATGTTAAATGAGCAACGATGTTTTAATAGCTAGCTCCGACGACGACAAGATCGTGAGCTACCACTGGGAACAGGTGACGGCACCGATCAACTACCAGCCAGATCTGACCGACACCGCCACTCTTCAATTGAAAAATTTAATTCCCGGTTTATATCGATTCATGTAATGCGCACGATTGATTTCCCTGCCGTCGCGTCGCGTCGCGTCGGAGTGGAAGTAATATTTCTGTCTTTCCAGGCTCACCGTTACGGATTCGAACGGAGTCACAAACAGCACTTTTGCCAATGTCACAGTAATTAAAGGTGTTGAAACGTGCGAGCGTTTTTGTTTTCGAACTCGTTTAAACGATCGTGATTTGCAGAAATCGATTATCCGCCCGTGGCGAATGCCGGACACGACGTGATCATTTACCTACCCCGCAACGAGGTTGTTTTAAGTGGAAACCTGAGCACCGACGACAAAGGCATCAAGTCGTGGGAGTGGACGAAAGGACCCGACACCAATCAAGCGGTCGACATGCAAGTACGAAAAGGAAAAGCCAAGCCGTCTGTCGTTTGTTTAATATGTTGAGTTTTTCTTTTCTTTTCTTTTCTTTTCAGAACACGCACACGCCTTTCCTTCGTCTTTCGTCCCTGGAGGTGGGCATGTACACGCTGGTTCTGAAGGTCACCGACACCGCCGACCAGACTTCGGAAACGGTGGTGCGGGTGTTTGTCAAACCTGGTACGGGATTCGAACTGAACGTCCGGTCCGGACGAGGGTTTCGTTTGGAATCGAGGTTTTAAGTTTTAATTTTTAATTTTTGTTTTGTCGCGCTTGTCAGAGAGCAACGAGACTCCGACGGCCGACGCCGGAGCCAACTTGGAGATTTCCTTGCCGAACGACACTGTCGTTTTGGACGGCAGTAAAAGCCGCGACGATTTGGCTATTACGGGCTGGCATTGGCAGCAGATGAGGTTCCGTTTTTAGTTATTAATTGGACATTTTTGATTTCGATAAAATGAATTTTCAGCGGACCGTCCCAGGCCAAGTTGGATTCGCCCGATTCGCAGAAAACGAACGCTTCCGGTCTAACCAAAGGGACTTACGTTTTCCAATTGACGGTCGTTGACGACAAAAAAGCCAAAGATTCAAAGACCGTCTCGGTTACGGTGAAGCAAAGTAAAAATAAAATTAAATTAAATTAAATGGCAGTAAAACAGTTTGAGCGATTTCTTCTACGCTCATCGAATTTCAGCTGAAAATCAGCCGCCGAAAGCGAACGCGGGCGGCGACAAGATCGTGCAACTGCCCGTCAGCGTCGTGACGCTGAACGGATCGGCGTCGACGGACGATTTAAAAATCACGAGCTACGAGTGGACGCGCGATCCGTCCAGTTTGGCCGCGGGCGTGAGTCGTTTTGTTCGCGTCCATTTTCAACTGTTTCGATGCAATAGATTTTTGTGAATTTCAGTTGATCCTCGAAAATTCGGACAAATTGCCATTGCTGAAACTGACCGATTTAATTCCCGGCCGGTACATTTTTCAACTAAAAGTGATGGACGATCGAGGAGCCGCGGACACGGACACGGCGTGGCTCATAGTCAAACAAGATCCGCGCGAGAAAGAAGACGTGGAAATGCAGATCAACGCCGACATATTTTGGTTCAGCGAACTGCAGAAGGTGACGTTGGCGCGCAAACTGGCGCTCCTCCTGCACGACGAAGGCGAAATCGTGGTTCGCATCAAGAGCGTCTCGGCCGCTCGCCATTCGGGAAGGTAACGCCGAAATAAATAAGATATCAATCGACTGATGTACGGTGATTTTTCAAAGCGATTTTTTTTTTTTTGTTTCCAGGGTGATTCTCGTTTTTTACGCGCAAAAACTATTGGAAAACGATTCGTCGGTTTTGCTGCGCGGTCCCGACCTGGTGCGCACTTTGAAGAGAAAACTGCAGAACGATAACATGTTGTTGGATTTCGATATCCTCACGCTGGATACGGTCAGTAAGTATCGGCACGCTCACCGTTGCGTTCGTACGGCTGGCCGTTGACGACGATCCGTTTTTCTAGTTTGTCAGAATAATTGTTCGGGTCACGGTTCGTGCGACCAGGCGACGAAACGATGTCTGTGCGAGGCATTCTGGATGGAAAATTTTTTCCGATTTCGCTTCTACGAGAAAGAAAGCAACTGCGGTAAATCCGAACGAAATAACTAACGTATCGCGCATTTTTTCAATTTTAAATTTTGTTTCGTAGATTGGAGCGTTCTTTACGTGATCATCGTTCTCTTTGCGCTGCTCATATCAATTTTTACTCTAATCTGGTCATTGATTTGTCTGTGCCGGAGGATGAGGTTTCGCCGGCCTCGCAAACGCCACCGATACACGTTGTTGGAAGACGAGAACGAAAAGGAACGCTTTCCGCTAGAAACCAAAAGTATTTATTTATTTAGTTATTTATTTATTTATTTATTTGAACTTTTTAAAAAAATATTCCTTAGGCAAAAACCAAAGCAGTAGTTTAATGATGTCGGACTCGGAGCAGGAGTACGACACGGTGTACGAGCCCACGTTTTTGAACGGCAAGGCGAACGGACATTTGGGACAGAACGGTTTAGTGCGGCCGCCCAAAAGAGTAAAAACTTGAAGAAACAAACTAAATGGTGAATGGTGAATGGTGAAATGTTGAAATGGGAATATCGAATGCAAGTTGGAATCGTCCTGAAACGCAACACGTGCCTTGTTGTTGTCACGCACTATTGATTTTTATTTCTATACAGTATTTGTTACATTTTAATTCATATTTTAATTGTTTTTATATATATTTCTTTTTCTTTTTTAAATTATTTGTCATACCGGAATAAATGTTTTTTTAAAAGGTTTCAACGAAAGCAGAAATTTGTAATTTTTTATTTAATTTAATTTAATTTAATTTAATTTAATGAAAAAAAAAATGGTATGCAATAAAATTGTGTCTATTTCGTTGATCTGATAAACATCATTATATATATATATATATATATATATATATTTAATTTTGCTTTATATAACAATCGTGCGGGATTTTTGCCGAGTCACTCGCATTTGTTTATTTGTGTTTGACCTTGATCAAAGCCCAATCAGGAAGAGCGTCGTCGTTCGTGTCGTCATGGTAATGACCTAGAATCAGATTTGAACATTTATATAATTTTCGATATCCGTACACTTTTGGGGAGAAAGCAACGCGCATTCGCACAGCGAACATCGTTTGTTTTCAATGGCGCTTAAAGTGACCATCTTTTTTGGCTCGGTACGAGAAGGACGCTTGGGTTTACGAGCAGCGAAATACATCGCCCAACAACTGAAGAAAAAACAGTTTAAAGTTTTTCTCTTAGGTAAATGTTCGTCGCATACTGCGCTTTAATTACGTAAGGCGTGGCATGCGGATAGCTGAGCAAAAATACCTCTTCAATAATAATAATCATTTAATCATTTAATTTAATTTAATTTAATTTAATTTGATTTAATTTCTAGACCCGGAAGACAATCCTTTTCCGATGTTGCGGAAACCGTTTCACCATTACGCGAATCCCGACGACGCTCCGCAATACGTGAAAGATGTTCGCAAGGAAATTATTTCTTCGGATGCATTCATAGTGGTTTCGGCCGAGTACAACCACAGCATGCCGCCGGCACTCGTCAATGCGATGGACCACTTTCCGCCGGACGATTACAAGCACAAACCGTGCGGCATCGTCACCTACTCCGTCGGTAATGCTTTTCTTTTACGTTTTTCTTTTTATTTTCTTTTTAAATGTTTTAATTGTTTGTAGGGGGTTTCGGCGGAGTTCGATCCGGGGTGCAGTTGCGAAGTTTCCTCGGAGAATTGGGAATGATAACGCCCGCGTTCATGTTTCCCATTCCGAAAGTGCACGAAGCGTTCAGCGAGGATGGGCAACCGCAAAACGAGCACATGATCAAAAATACGGAGAAAATGATAAACGAAGTGGCCTGGTACGCAAATGCCATGAAGAATCATCGCGCGCTCACTCCACCTCCTTAAATGTCGATCCAATCGACGCTCATTGTTCTTATTCACGCACGAAAGATCAAATTTGTAACACAAATAATGCAATCACTTTATTATCATCTAATAATTAAAAGTAAATAAAAGAATCCTGTTTTTGAGTCAAGGTCGTCCGTTCTCTTTCGGCCTTGTCGCGAGTGACATCTATCGGCCGAAGAATAAAACCACCGCGCGACATTTGTTACCTTGACGACCAATCACAAACATCGGATTCGCCATTATACAACTTATTATTATAGTTTCGACGATGTTTGTTTATCTAAGCAAGAAAGTGAGTACAGTACTCGTTCAATTGTATTTGCGCACCATATATCTTTTTTTTTAACGTTTTCGTCGCCCGTTTAGATAGCGATTCCCAATAACACGCGGCTTCATTGCATCGGGTGGAATAAAGAGCACGGGTACATAACGTGCGGAGGTGAAGGCGGACTTTTGAAAATCCTGAAATTAGAGAGCGGAAAAGATGGAAATGTTCGCGGATTGGCAGCGCCCAGCAACCTGTCAATGAATCAGACGTTGGAAGGACATGCCGGTATGGAAAGTGCGGTTTTCTAAATTGCAATTGAATTGATTTAATTTGGTGAGAATAGTTGACGTGCGAGTCGTGACTTGGAACGAGGGATCGCAACAGAAACTCACTTCGAGCGACATGAGCGGTCTGATCATCGTGTGGTTACTTCACAAGGGCACGTGGGTCGAAGAGATGATCAACAACCGCAACAAATCGGTGGTGAAGGGGATGGCATGGAACATGGATGGAAGCAAAATTTGTATCGTCTATGAGGATGGTACTGAGTCTGAGCGCCAGAATTTGCCAGAATTTGCTCTAAAATTCAGAATTAAATTCAATTTGTCGAAATGTTTAATTGCACTTAGGAGCTGTTATCGTGGGTTCCGTCGACGGCAATCGAATTTGGGGCAAGGAACTGAAAGGACTTCAGTTAGTGAGCGTCGAAGTAAATGATTCGACACGCTTTGCTTTTTGAATTGTATTTAATTGCGAATTCGTATTGTTTGCAGTGGTCGCCGGACAGCAAACTTTTGCTTTTCGGTATTAAGAACGGTGAAGTTCAGATTTACGACAGTTTCGGCAATTTTATCGTAAGCACCGACGCTTTTTTAGGACAGATTTTATTTCGTGCATTTTTTTTAAGGCAAATATTATGATGAATGTCCCGTCGATCGGTTCGTTGGTGGCGGTTCGATGGTACAATGGTCGCTGCGGTTTCGTGGAACCAAATTGCGTTTGTTTAGTGATCGCTTACGATAATGGCAACTTGCAACTCATGCGCAACGAGAACGATGACTGTACATATCGAAATACTTATAGATGTATCTCTGTATCTCTGAACCTAGCATTTATCATTGAATTCGAGCAGGTCCCATCGTACTCACTTCGAATTTGGCCGTTTGTGACGTGCAGTGGAATCACAATGGCAGCATTTTGGCGCTCGCCGGATGTCTGTCCAATTCGGGCGGCGATAAAGAAATCAACGTCGTCCAGTTTTACACGCCCTACGGAGACGTGAGTTGTTTATTATCATTATTATTATCGTTTTTTATTTTTTTTAAATTCTTTTTTAAATGTTAATCTAGCTAATGAGAACGCTGAGAGTACCGGGAAAGCAGATCAGCGCGTGCACCTGGGAAGGAGGCGGTTTGCGCATCGCTCTCGCGGTCGATTCCTTCATATATTTCGCCAACATCCGTCCGGATTACAAGTGGTGTTACTTCGCGAACACGGTCGTTTACAGCTTGTCTAAACCAGATCGATTCGACACCAGCGTCGTGTTCTGGGACACCAAATCGGGCGAAGTGAGACGCCGAGATATATGGTTAATTTTTAAACGTTTTACATTTTAAATTCAGAAAGAAGTGAAGTTTGTTAAGCATTTGTTGAGCATTGCGTGTAACGACGACCATTGCGTGTTGGCCAGCAAAGTGGACGACAACGCATCGCAGTACACGGTGATTCTGTGCAATGCATTGGGGACGCCCGTCGACTGTCGCTACATCGACATCGAACCGTTGCACGTGACGATGAACAGGTCGCACGTGATCGCCGCTTCGAAAGAAGCCATCTACTTTTGGCAATTCAACGACTGTCGCACGAAATCGATGGTGGAAATCGGCGGCGTCGCGAAAAAGGATTCTCGCGAACGGTAATAATAATAATAATACAGCAATAGTATTCGACAATCGATTTGACGACGACGTTAAATGTACGTGGTGTCCATTTTAGTCTGTATCACGTGGACGACGTGCCTTCGGGAGTAGGCGATACGGTGCCGGACATCGAAGCCATGTTCGAAGTGAGTAGTTATCGGAATCGTTATCGGGGGACTGAGTAACGGTTTCAATAGTCGTATTAGTTCTGAAAGAATATTTTTATTTTAACAAATAGAAATTAGCACAACGGAATAAGGTACCGTGACGAATTTATAATTCACCGGTTCTTTTTTCTCTTCTTTTGCACGTTGTTTGTTGTGTTTTTTTTAAAAAAAATTCTTAGTTGCTGTTCTAACGTTTAATTTCCAGACCACCACGGATCCAGTCGCTTGCATTTGTTCGTCCGACAAATTTCTCTTGGTCGTAAGTTTTTGAAAGTGAACACTTTATTTCATTTGTTTAAAGTGAGGATTTTAACTCGTTGTTGGTGTTTTTTTCGGTAGGCGAGGGAATCTGGAATTATTCAGCGCTACAATTTTCCGTCGATGGCTTTGACGGAACGGTACACGGTGAAATCGCAGCCGCTGAAAATGTCCACGAATTGCACCTCGTCGTGAGAATGACAATCGATTTTTTGTTTTGTTTTTGAAGTTTTGAAGTTTCTTTTTTAAATTTTTAAATTTTGTTTCAGTCGATTGGCCGTGATGGACGTTCTTGGCGTGATGACGATGATGAATTTGACGTCGGACGACAACGACGAAGAAGTTTCCAAGTTCGAGCGCAAAGACGTGTGGGACATGAAGTGGGCTTCGGATAACCCCGAATTGCTCGCCATAATGGAAAAAACTCGAATGTACATATTTCGTAATTTAGATCCAGAAGTAAATTCGTCGTGCGAAGTTGTGGTTTACGAGTAAATTTAAAATGTTTGAATTGCAGGAACCGAATTTAAGTAGCGGATACATTTGCCGTTTCGAGAACCTTCGCGTGCGTTCTCTCATGTTGGACGAATTGATTGAATCGCCAGACGAACCGAGCGAAGAGTATTTAGTCGACATGGACGTTAAGGTTTGAATTGTACGACACATTGTATCTCATCTGATCGCATTTCATTTTGTTTCTTTTTTTTCTGCCGCACAGTCGCTTCGAGACACGCGCGAACTTTTAGCCAAAGTGAGTTTGAAAGACGCGATGACTTTTATCGAAGATAATTCGCATCCGACTTTGTGGGCGTTGTTGGCGGAGGCAAGTCTAGAGAAACTCGATTTGAAGATGGCCGAAAATGCGTTCGTTCGTTGTAAAGATTTTCCGGGCATCGACTTCACTCAAAAACTTGCCAACATTCAAGTAAATAATACCTAAAGGGAATTTGGTTGGCTCGCGCGTTGATTTACTACATTTGCTACATTTTTTGTCAGAACGAAAAACTGAAGAAGGCCGAAGTCGCCACTTATTTGCAGCGTTTCGACGAAGCCGAGAAAATTTATTTGGAAATGGACAGAAAGTGAAATATTCGTTCAATTCTTGTTTTGTTTTTGTTTTTCTTTCGATTTTCGATTTTTTTTTCTTTTCCAGAGACCTCGCGGTGTCGCTGAGACGTAAATTGGGCGATTGGTTTCGTGTGGTCAAGTTGATGAAAACCGGCAACGCCGGTGACGATTCCCGGTTGGAAGAAGCGTGGAACGCGATTGGCGATTACTATTACGACAGACAGAAATGGTGAGCACGAAGCGCGGGAACCGTTTAGAAACATTAACACAAAACGCTAATTGCTGCGCAGGGAGGAGGCCGGCAAATACTACGAGCAAGGACAGAATCACGAAAAAATGGCCGACGTTTATTACGCGCTCGAAGACTTTCAGAATTTGGAATCACTAGCGAAAAGTCTAACCGACAATCATCCGTTGTTGCCCGTAAGAATAAGAAAGATTCCGCGTCGCGTTTTCAATTGGAATTGGAATTGGAATTTTTATTTTTATTTTTATTACTTTTGATCGGTTCGAAGGTAATCGCCGAAATGTTTTCGACCGTCGGCATGTGCAGTCAGGCCGTTTACGCCTACACCAAGGTGCGTTTGCGCAAAATGGAGGATTTTCTTTTCTTTTTTCTACTTTACTTAAAATATTTTTGTTTGTGGAAACAGTCGAACAAGGTGGAAGATGCCATCAACTGTTGCGTGACGTTAAACCAGTGGAACACGGCGATTGAATTGGCGAGGAAACACCACGTTAAAGAAATCGGATCATTTTTGGCCAAATATGCCGAACACTTGTTGGAAAACAATAAAATTTTCGACGCCGTCGAGTTGTATCGCAAAGCGAATCGGCACTTGGACGCCGCTCAACTCTTGTTTAAAGTGAGCACCGCTTTACATTTCTTTGTTTCTTTCGTTCTTTCTCTATTTATTACTTCGCAGGTTGCGGCGGACGAGGCGAAAAAGAAAGGCAATCTACTTCGCATCAAGAAGCTGTACGTGTTGGCCGCTCTGTTGGTGGAGGATTATCACGTGCAAGTTCGCGGCGTAAACCGAGCTCGTTCGACGAACAAGCAGGTCGAGAATTGCAACTCGATCGTAATTCTTTTGCGCTCAATTGACGTTCGGTTTTGATTCGCTTTTTCAGACGTCGAATGTTTTGGCAGGATTGTTGCAGGAGGACGCGCAAACGAGCGGCGTTCAAGTCATGCACAAAGCTTGGCGCAACGCCGAAGCTTATCATCTGTTTCTTCTGGCACAACGCCAATTACATAACGGTGCGAGGGAGGCTGCGAGCGAACGAATAACACGAATGTTCGGTGAAAACAAACGAATTTTTTTTTGCACGTTCTTTTAGGCTACATCGACGCGGCGATGAAAACGGCGCTTCATTTGCGCGAATTCGACGACGTTTTGATTAAGGAGGATGTTTACAGTTTGTTGGGTAATGTGTTGTTGTTATTATTATTCGTTTTTTTGTTGTGTGTATGATCGATTGATTCTTTTAAATTTCAGCGTTGGCGAGTTGTGCCAACCGCGCTTTTTCCGTCTGCTCGAAGGCGTTCATCAAATTGGAATCTCTAGACAGCGTTCCCAAAGAGATGCAACAAATGTACCAAGATCTCGCCATGGATATATTCACAAAGTAGGCTTAGGCTTAGGCTTAGGTTTGGTGTTCTCTGTTCTCTGTTGTCGTAACGTATTCGACCACGTTTGTAGGCACAGCCCAAAAGATTCGCGCAACAATCTATCGGAATGCACGCACTGCGAAACGATGATTCCCGACTGGTGCACCGTGTGCCCGAATTGCAGCACGCGCTTTCACGTGTGTATGGTGACGGGCCGGCCGATAATGAACGGCAATTCGTGGACTTGCGGCGTTTGCAAGCACCACGCTTTCGAGCACGACGTGAGCGGCCGCGCAGCGTGTCCTCTCTGTCACACCCCAATAACGAATAAAGCGATATAAAAACAAACAAAAATTGCACTCGTTCAATCTTTTACTCGCTCGCACGTCACGAGAAGATTACAAAAAAACGAAATATTTAAAGAAATGTTCACCTCTGGTGGCCACCTGACCTGCGTAGTGCGGACGGGTTCGATGGCATTGAGACGAGACGAGGAAGCGATGGGAGCGATGGGAGCTATGGGAGCGCCAGCTGTCGTCGATGTTCGGCAATGATGTTTCCGAGGCTGGAGCAAACTGTTGCGGATGGTGCATCGATCGGTAAGTTGCAAGTTGCCGAAACTTTCGAATGATTTTAAACGCACGTGTTATGAGCAGCGTCGGAATTCCAAGTGGTAAACGAAAACGTGCCTTTGAAACGGAATAAAATCAAGCACGGCGTTAGTTTTCGATGTCTGGTCGTAGCCACGATCGTCGTCACGGTTGCAATTACCATAACGTTCGTCGTTGAAATAGCTTCGAACGAACCGAAAGTATGTACCGTACATGAATATGATTACACGGCGAGGTCGTTCGTTCGTTCGTTCGTTCGTTCGTTCGAAGTAACGAATCAATAATTTGTTTCAGTTGGACGGATCGGTCGTCGTGTCCGACAGCGAGGAATGTTCGAGCTTGGGCGTACAGGTGATGCGCGAAGGTGGCTCGGCGGTCGATTGCGTAATTACGACATACCTGTGTCTGAGCGTGGTGCATCCGCACGTCGCTGGTCTCGGAGGGTACATGCTAAATTCATCTTTCCTATGTGTCGCGTCTGATTTCTGATTTGTGATTTCTGATTTGTGATTTGTGATTTCAGTGGCGGTTTCATGCTCATACGAGACGGCGACGGCAAATTTTCATCGCTGGACTTCCGGGAGGCGGCGCCGCTCGACCCTCGCGCAACGTTCGACTCGAGCAGAGTGCGTTTTAAGCTGCATATTGTAACGGACGTTCGGTTTAATTGATTATGGGTGACTTTTGTATAACTTTCAGCCAGTTTCTTCGGTCGGCGTGCCAGGGGTCCTGCACGGATTGAGCACGGCGCATAAATTGTACGGAAAAGTGCCGTGGTCGCAATTGGTGAGCCGTGCATCCCAATTGGCGCGCGACGGTTTCGTCGTTTCTCCCTACCTGGCGCAAGCGTTGCGCCAAACCACGGCTCAGTTGGCGGCGTCCGTGTTGGACGGGGTAGCGAACGCGTCGCACGGCGACCTGGCGGGTCGGAAGGTCGGACGAAAACGTTTCGCCGACACTTTGGATTTGATAGCGAAACATGGCGCCGACGGTAACTAAAATGATGAAAACTTATAATTAGGGCGAATCGTTTTGAATCGGTTTGAATCGTTTTGAATCGTTTTGAATCGTTTTGAATCGTTTTGTACAGTCATGTACACCGGTATGCTGCGGGACGTGATTTTGCGTCAAATTCGAAACAACGCGGGCGGATTCTTGGACATCGAGGATTTTGCCAACTATTCGACGCTCGTCGGCGATCCGTTGCAGATTTCTATGAAAGGTGTTGCGCGAGCAGGCGCTCATTACTCGACGTTTGCTGATCTATAATATCTTGTTTTAGGTTTTAGGCTTTCGGCGTCCGCGCCGCCTTCGTCCGGCGCTCTTCTCTTGACGGCGCTCGCTTTTTTCGACAACGTTACCTCATCCGCCAACAGCTCTTTGACGGATTTAGTGGAACCCATATTGGAAGTACTGTGCATAAAGCGGTCGATTTGAAATTTTATTTGAAATTTTATTTAATTTTAATTCATTCGAGGCTTGGAAAGCGTCGTCGTGGGTCGCGGGACGGATCAATACGTCGGACACTAACGTTTCGTTCGCCGACCAACTGTAACGTTCGTTGAATACAAATTTTATTTTTTTAATACGTGATTGGCATTTATTTCCGCCGCAATTAGTAAGACGCTACTCGAAGAAGCACGCGCGACCATGGACCTCGACCGCGACACGGGTGCGCGAATAGAAACACGCGTGGGCACATCTTCGAGCGTCGTAGCCGTCGACGAACGAGAGAATTTCGTCTCGTTGACGAGGTCGGTTTGCCTATCGACTAAACGAACTTGATGATATTTCTGTCGATTTCAGCGGTTTGGGCTCGTGGTTTGGGTCTCGGATAACGGTGGCTGATGGCATCGTGTTGAACGACGCGCTCGGGGATTCTAGGTGGACGCCAGGCGCGCGTCCGCCGTCGACGATGTCAGCCGTAGCGGTGGACGTCGAGTCGCAGCCGTGCGCCGCCAGACTGGTGACGAGCGGCGCGAGCGGCCAACTGTTGTTGCAGGTGTTGCTGCAGAATTTGGTTCTCAACAAGTCGGTGGCTGAATCCGTGGGCGCCGCTCGTTTCGCATTCTCGTTGCGCGACCAGCGAGCGTTTGTGGAAGAAAGTGAATAATTTCTTTATTTACTTCGTTTTGTTTTATTAAAAAAAAATGTTTTCTAGACTACCACCCTCGTTTGGATCAAAATATACTCGACCATTTACAAAACGATAATTTACACATATCGGAGGTGGAACCGCCGTACATTTCTATCAATTTGCTATCGAAACTCGGCGACCTCGTTACCGCTCAGGCCGATACAAGAACAAACGTTTCGGTATATTAATAACGTGTATTATTTGTATCATTCTTACTATTCGGATTAAATGTATATATATATATATAGACAAGAATTTTATTGATTGATTTATTTATTTCCAAAGTGGTTAGTGTCCACAAATAAGCACAAAACAAAAACCAAAATCAAAACAAAATCAAACGTGTTTTTTTTTTTTAGCAATTAGACAACAACAGAAATAACACTTTAGCCAAAATTGAGCGGGAAATGATAATAATATTAATATGGTAATAATAATAATAATAATGTTCAAGTGACGGTTAAATGACGCATCTGTCGCGACACGTTCTCGATTTCCTCTCGGCACTGGACGAGCGGTTGCGACTGCGTTTCCTCGCCGTCCCAGGCGGGACAGTTGAGGTCGTCGAGCGACCGCGACCTGATCAGACCGTTGCCGGACGCCGGTCGGCCCGTTTTCGAGGGACTGCCCGGGTTCGAGCGATTGCCGGCCGACGACGAGCTGGACGTGGACGAGCACGTGGTGTCGTCGTTCTCTAAACTGACAGTTCTGGCGCGTTCTCGGTACAGCTTGTGGTGCCAGGGCAGTTCGTACGGCTTGAGTAGCCTCGACGTCCGTCTGCGCGTCGATTTAACCTTGAGCATGTTGTCGCGCGGGTATTTTTGGTGGTGCTGGTGCGGGTGCGGGTGCGAGTGCGAGTGCGAGTGCGAGGGCGAGGGCTGTTGCTGGTGCTGGTGCTGGTGATGATGGCGAACTTTCGGCGGCGGTGAATCGGCATTTTTCCAGTTGCCGTACGAAGAAGAACTGCTGCTGCTGCTGCCGCTGCTGCTGCTGCTAACCAAATTGGTTACGAATTTCTTGTTCATGTGAAAGACACAAAATCCGCCGTGGTGAAGCGCCTTCGCGCAGTCTTTGTCTCGCTTTACGATCTCTTGTAAATACTGTTTGCGGCATTCGGTGCTGACACTGAGCATACCGAGTTCGTTGAGTGCTCGGTCCAAATCATTCAGATTTTCTTTGGTCCCGGGATCGGCGCGCGATTTATCACAACAATAACAAGGCTTATTCATAATCACCTGTGTGCAAAAAAAATTAATTGAATTATTATCATCGTAATTGTTATTATTATTAATCGCGTTATTCAAATTCGTTTGCGTCGCAAAAATTTACTTCCGGTCTTCCGTTATGATATTCTGTCGGCACTTCATCGCAGTAGCGTGAATTTCTTTCCAAGACTCGAGTCTCATTTGTTTACCTCACCTCGCTCGTCGGAGTCCAAGATGGGCGACCGGTGCCATTGTCGACCGGAAACGACCGCCGTTCGATGACAATTTCTATTAATACACGCTTTTTTCATTTTACGGAAAAAATATAAATACATTTTACAAAGCTTTACGTTTTAATTTTTATAATTAGTATTTTTTTTATAACTTTATTAAAATAATAATAATTCGGAACGACATCTGGTAGCGGGAGGAGGGAATTGATAACTGATACTACAAGATGGCGCCGACGAGGCAACGATTTGAAAAGCTGTCGACGGAACTGATTCAAAAATTGACCGGTTTCGAGAAAGAGGGAGAAAATTTTAGATTATGCGTGGATTACGTGTTGTCTTCATTCCATTACCACCATTTCTTGGATGTGAACAGCAACCAGCTGAGGGCGACCATCCAAGGGTAATTATTTATTTATTTATTTATTTATTTATATTTATTTATATTTTTAATAATCGTTGTTGTTTTAGGTTGTGCGATAAATTTACGATTCATTCGCAGAAGGAGAAGGCGGTCGCCTTTTTGTCGCTAACTCGTCAATTTCTAGAGAGCGACGTTTTCAAAACTCATCCGCAGCTCGACGTGCAGTACTCGATTCTTTCTGTACTGGTGTTTCTGACCAATTGCTCAACGACCGCGAGAAATTACCTGGCGCCTTTGACGCACCGGTCGAGGGTCGAAGACGAGCTCGAAAAATCCGACTGGGCCCAAATTTTACGCGAGAAGGATGCGATCGGACCGTCGGACGAGGACGAGTTCTCTGACTGGACCGATTCGGACGAGGACGACAAAGAGACAGTGCCGCGGCCGGCCGCGCAAAATGACGAGAGGCTCGCGGCGTCGGCGGACACGGCGGACACGGCGCCCGCGGCGACGGTGATGGAGAAACGAGCGTTAACGAACGAGGAAATTTATCCGCAGTTGGGACGAGCCTGGCTCAAAGAGAACGTGATGCCGCGATATTGGGCCGGCGCGCACGTGATCAAAGAGCCGAGGAAGCAACACGCGTGCAATCGACTCAATCGACAGTGGGAAACGTATTTGGAAGAGTCCGGCGTGATTCTGAGCAAAAGCTACGGTTTGGTGCTCAGCGAATATCAAATCATGCGCGAGGTTTTGTGGTTGTTGCAGGGCGCCGGTTGCACGTTGCACGACAGAGTGTGTTTGTCTCATCTCACGAACGTAAGTTTATTTCATTCTGACGATGACGATGGCGATCATTCCGAATTCCTTCAGGAAGGTTTTTGACTTTTTGCAGAAAAGTTTAGAATCGATGCTGACCGAGATCGGTCGCTACGGCGACATGGTGACGAAACTGAGCCGGTTTGTCGACGCCACGTGCGGGCTGAAGGAAAAAGAATCGCAGGAAAAGTGCCAAACGCTGGAAGCGTACGCGACCGCTCTTTCGCGCTTTCTCACCGACTTCAAAGGAAAAATCGTCGACTTGGAGAAGCGGGTTTTGGCGCAGAGTGCGTTTTCAAATTTAATCCGATTTTTAAAAGTTTTTTAAAATTAATTCGATTTTTCAGATTCGATTTACACGCTCGCTCACCTGTTGACCGATCTGAGCGGGTGCTTCGAAGAAGTGGAGTTTTTCCACGGTTTGCACGCGGACGGAGTGGAAACTCGGTGCAGTTACTCGTGGCAACGGGCCACCAAACTACTCGTCGTGCTGTTCGAGCGCACGATGGACGTCGAAAGCCTCGGGTTCGGTAACAACCACATCGTGGATTTGTCCCTCGGCCTGTTTCTGAAGACATTCGGGCCGTTCGCCAACATGATGGACGTGTGGATTCGCGAAGGCGCGCTACTGGACAGATACGACGAGTTCATCTTTCGGAGGCACGCGGACGTGGACGAGGGCGACGAGGAGTTCTGGAATGGCGCGATCACGATCCGAGAGGACAGCACGCGCGGCCAGAACCGGTTGCTGCCGGACGAGACCAGGCAGCAGCTGCTGGAGGCTGGCAAATCGATGCAACTGCTGAATCGGCTGGGCAAAATGGACGCCGTGACGCGCGACGACGGCCGAGCGTCGTTTTACGAGGAGTTCTTGCAACGCTTGGAACTCGAACTGCGAGACTCGAGAGAGAGCGAGAACGAGAGCGAGAGAAAAACTTGCGGTCGTTCGTTGAGTGCGGCGAAATCGGAAGGAGAGAACGAAACGGACGCGGCCCGGAGCGACCGGATGATGGAGCAGTTGCGCTCGATCGGCGAATACGATCCGCTGCTCATGATGAATTTCCGCCGGATGCGGAGCGCGTCGTCATCACGAGCGGTCGGTTCGAGCGAGGCGAGCGCAAGCGCCGTGGACGGCTTGCGGGCGCCATTCCGATGCCCGTTGAAGCGTGGAATTGAGAACGCGTTGTCGCATTTGATTTACGAGAAATATGTGCGCAACTGTTCGTCCTTAATCTGCGTGCTGAAGCGCGATTACCGTCTGCTGAATTATCTGTCCATCATGCGGGTGAGAAGCGCTTCGAAATGGAAATCGAAATCGAATTGGTATCTTAATGGATTTGTTTTTCCAAATTAATTTAGAAATTTTTTCTTATGGAAGCCGGCGACATAATGTTTAATTTCTACTCGCAAGTTTTCGACTCGGTAAACTAGGATGCGAAGTGGCGAAACGTCGATTAATTGCGTTGAACAATTTGTAGATGAAAAACGGAGAGCGTTGGCAGGACGAGGTGTCGTTGACGATAATTCTGCGGGATGCGATTGCCGCGCACTACCCTCACCATTCGAGCAGCATGAGCGTGCTTGTCGAAGAGACCGCCCCGTCCCGTCTTCACCAGCCGATCGAGCTGGTCTCGTCGATCCGACTGAATTGCAAGATCCCCTGGCCGGTGAACATCGTCGTGACGAGCAGGATGCAGCGAATGTACAACCAGATCTTCACTTTTCTCCTACAAGTTAAATGGGCCAAGTACAGTTTGGACGAGCTCCGATTTCAGAGTACGTCAAACAAAATGAATCGATTTGATTGATTTGATTGATTTGATTGAGTTTTGTTCGTTCGTTCGTAGATCTGGAGAAGAGCCGCTGCTGCAGCCTGATGCAGTCAGCCAGGAACGAGCCGTCGCGCCGCAGCCTGGTGCCGCGCATCTATTTGCTTCGCACGCGCTTGCTGCATTTTGTCAACAACATACACACGTACGTGATGACGCAGTCGCTGCACACGACGGGCGTGGAGTTGGAGCAGCGATTGAACTGCGCTTTCGATTTGGAAGAGGTGGTGAAGGCGCACGCGACGTACGTGGACCGGCTCTACCACAGCTGTTTGCTGGACGATCGGATGTCGCTGGTGCGCCAAGCCATCGTGTGGGTGCTCAACCTGGCAGTCAACTTTCGCGTCAAATGGGATTTGGGCATCGAGCGGTTTGGCGAAAAAGACGTCGCTGAAATGGAAGGAGAGTTCGGCAAGTGTTGCAAGTTCCTCAAGTCGTTTCATGGCAACACGATGCGGTGTGGCTCTTTCGTCGAATGTGAGTTGAAAACAAATACGGTCATGTTTACTTTGATTTAATTAATTTTTCTCTTTCCGTTTCCGTCTCCTTCCTTCCCCAAAGGGCTTTACAATTTCGTTTTACAAGATTGGGCGTAAGATAACCGACGGTTTTTATTTCGAACCCGGTTTGAGCGATGTCAACAGTTTGTTGCTTCTCAATTGCGACGCGAATGTCGACATGAAGTTATTTACGTAGGAATCCTTTTCCGATTTCTTGGAATCGTAGATGACGACCAAAGTAATTCGCGGTTCGATGCGCGTCAAGAAATAGGTGAATTGTAGCGACTGCGAAAGTAAAGAAGAAGGAAAAAACTTTTATTTGATTTTAGACGAGCGCTCGTGAATGAACGAACGAATAAATGAATATTTTAAAACAATTTTAAAACTCACATTATCGTATAATGAGACGATCCTTTCCATCGTGTTGAGTTCGTTGGCCTTATCCGACATGGTCATGACGATGCTCGGCCACAGCTGCGACGGTTTCTGAATCAACAACGAACGTGGTCGTGAGAAGATGCGACGACGACGACGACGACGACGACGACGAGGCAAATTTACAACTCACCGTCGGATAAGAAACAACGGCCTGAAAACTTTCTACTCCTCGAAGCGGCTCGAAAAATCTCTCCGGATGTTGATATCCTTGACCTTTGTATTGGTTGCAGTCAGCCGAATCGAAAATCAGGAGCACGTATTTGGCGTCCGTTTTGCGCTGGAATGAGACCAACCTGCGCACGATTACTCGTATGGAAATATATCGATGTCGACGTCGAAGTCGGCGGCGACTCACTTGGAATGGAAATCGACTGAAGCTCGCGACGCGACGTTTTTCAAGTCTTGCGGCGTCGTCGTCTGCTTGCTCAGGATTTGGTGGAAGTAAAACGTGAACTGGGAAAGAAAAAAGAAAGAAAGAAAGATAGAAAGAAAGAGAGAAGGGAGAGAAAAACGTGTCAGATTGGGATCGCAGAGGCGTGACGAGGGCGAGGCAACTGAGGCAACTTCGAAGTGCCAAATCGAAATGTCGCTATTTCGATTTATTCGTTGTTTTTACCCGTTTTTCAACTTTCCAAACCTGTTTAAGACCATTTCCATCTGTTTCAATCCCATTTTTCACTTATTTACACAATTTCACACGTGTTTTACATGATTTTGCTCATTTTGACATTGTTCTACACCAGGGGTTTCCAACTAAAAAGTGTCTGAGGGCCACAATTTAATCCACAAGTCTAGTGGCGGGCCGCATCATAATCGGCTGAGGTGCATAAGTTGTTATTAAAACAGCGAACCTCGCATTTGCGCACCAGCCGGGCGAGTCTACTTACCACGGCATTCTTTTCCACAAAGCTTCGCGGGCCGCGAGGAAAGGCATTGCGGGCCGCCCGTCGGAAACCCCTGTTCTACACGGTTACATGATTAAAAACGGGTTAAAATCATGTAAAAATTTGTGCAAATTTGTGCAACGGATGGATGTGGATAAAAATGGGTTCAAAAAGCGCATTTAGAAAGCGTAAAAAAACAAAAACGCATTAAAGCAGGTTATATAAGAGTGGAAAGAAATCAAAATTTCGATCATTTGAAATTTGAATAGTTTGATTTATAGCGAATTTTTCCCATTTACAGCCAGATTAATTGTTTATGGGGCGCCTTTTTCTCTAGTCACGCCTCTGTGGGATTGGATCGGATCGGATCGGATCGGATCGGTCGGTCGCTAAATCACGACGCTAACTTTCGAAACGAGAGCATCTTTGAACTTCCACAGCCAATGGTAGTGAGCGGGACTCGACTGTTTGCTGACGAACGGGAAGCTGCGCCGCGCCTGCGGATTAATTAATCCATATAGAAAGAAATACAAGTCATGGTGGAGGAAATGTTTTGTGTCGATCTATTACATCTCTCAACTGGACCGTCGATTCCCACGCGCATAATTTCGAATGCGCTTCGTGAAGATGAAGAATCGCCGACAGAAACACCATGTTCTGCATGGCAATTTGCGCCTCGAGCAACTTGACCAGAGTTTCGCACTCGAAGCTGTCGGACGCACAAAACAAATAACAAATAATAAATTACGATTACGATTACGATTACGTTAGTACTGTACGTTACCTGAAACTGGATTTGAGCGGGCTCAACGACGGGTGGTGGAATTGTTTGTGGTGACTGTCGCCAATTTCGCGAATGTGAGCGAGTAATTCGTCGAAATTGATTTGTCTGTTTGCGCCCATGGAACACGTGTGTTCGTAGCTGCAATTTTTGAGTGAGTTTTCCATGTTTTTTTTAATTATTTATTTCTCTGTAAAAGGATACAACTCGGTGAGCTGCAGTCTAGCGCGGGCGAAACAACTGAGTTGGCCGCACAAATGCGCCAACACCTTTTCGAGGGAGTCGACGGACGCCGTGCGACCATTCTCCTCGATGCGACTCAGATCCGAGCACAAAGCTTCGTACAAGGATTTTAACGAGCTCTACAACGAGAGAAAATTTAAGTCGGACGCAACGTGACGGTGACGGTGACGATGACGGTGACGAACGTTACACGCACATCTTTCCGCAGAAATCCTTTGGGCAGCAGAAAAAGAAGTCCGGTGTATAATTTTTCCGCCACGTCCAACTGACCCAAACACGATAAGGTGGACAGCCATATGACCGAAGGGTTCGGTTTACTCGTTTCTTTGTCGCGCTCCTTTTCCTGAAATTATTTCATTCTCGATCGTGTTCAATCGTGACAATCAGTAAATAAAATGCGCACCGTCATTTCTTTAGCTTTGTCGAATTCGAATTGCGATATAACTGTAATGGCATTTTCCACGAATGCTTGTTCGCGACTCACGGCCATATTCGTTACGATTATTCCTTGCAACTCCAACAACGGATAATCCATTCCAGTCACGAAATTTCACTCTTCGTCCGCCATTGTTGTTGTTATCAACATCATCCTGGAACCGGAACTCGTCGAGTTGGACAAATCAGCGATAAAAAAAGGCGCCAATTTCGTATGTTACTCTACTTTTTTTTATTCGGCACAAATTTACAAGCATCCCATCACCAAATGGCTCGCTGTACACCAGATAAATTATTATGATCGGCCAAATGTCGCCAGGCGATTCGACTCATACGCCAGGGCAGCACTAGTCCTCGCGCCCGCGAAGTGAGCACGCAACGGCCGTGCAGGTAACTCACGCTTCCTCGTCGCGGAAGAGCCGCGATTTCTCGATCGGCAAATTCCTGATAAATACACGCGGGGCAGCGCATTAAATAAAATCAATTTCGCTCTGCATTTCTAATACCTGCAGTTCTTTGGGCAGGATTTTATTTTTCCGCAACGTATTCACTCTTAATCTTTCGGCCGCAAATTTGAAAACTATTTTTCTGTTGTTCACGTCTCTCGCCATCCGGTGATCCGTCCACATGATCGCGGTACGCCGAGGTGTAATGTTCCATATCTACGGGAAACGGATTATTTATTAACGAGTGTTTAATTCTCCGCACGTACGAAAAGATTTCCTACCGGCGTCGTCAATATTCGCACGCAGTTGCGAACCCATAGACTCGCCATCATCAATTCGAGCGGAGCATCGGAACGCGCATGCGCGCTACGAAAATTTTCGGTACGAGAACATTTTCTTGTTTTTTAACGCCGATC
This sequence comes from Strigamia transsilvanica, assembly GCA_034701245.1. Lineage (NCBI taxonomy): Eukaryota > Metazoa > Arthropoda > Chilopoda > Geophilomorpha > Linotaeniidae > Strigamia > Strigamia transsilvanica. The sequence continues at coordinate 36,596 of JAQIXU010000152.1, forward strand.
CAGTTGAGAAGTTGTAATAAAACGAAACAAATTAAAAGAAAAATTTGAACGAAGCCGGCGAATTAAACTAAAATTCTTATTTGTTACATTGCACTCAGTTCCGGAGAAATGGCGCAATCGACCGATCACGTCATCGATCACGTGATGCGGATACGCTAATCTCTCAGCCAGTGAGGATCGAGTGTTTAGACTAACAGTCATTCTCTTTTCGTTCGTGACACCAGCACGGTAAGTTGGGTGACGCGTGGCGTTTACAATCTTTCGATACTAGCTTTAAAATCTAACCATCCGTTCCGCTGTACACCGGCATTCGAACCCTCTGTAAGCATTAACTGCGGCCGAATTTAAATTTTTCGGCTAACGCGCGTAAGAAAAAAGTATTTGATAATTGCGAAAGGACTTTGGTGACCGGCACAGGGCAGGTGAGCCATGTTGGATTGGCGATGTGGCACGTTGTAACTTAGCAGATTCGGACGAAATATTACCTATTAATCGCGTGTAGCTTGAAAACGTGTATTGTTGTTGGTTAGAAAAGCTTCGTGCCCGCCAGAAAGCGAAATAATTGCGCAAGTATTGAGCGTTAATTTAAAGCGGTCGGGGTTTGTTCTTGTCAGGCCGCCATGTTGGCCATGCCGGCAAATCTTTTTGTGGGTTCTTTGTCCGTAAAATCGTCGTAAAAGTGCCATATTAATCGTGTTTTGCTTTTTATCTTTGCAGTTCTGATTCCAAGCGAAAAGGATATTCAAAAGCTGATTAAACCGAGTCATAATGGGAAAGGAAAAGATCCACATTAACATCGTCGTAATCGGTCATGTCGATTCGGGCAAGTCCACCACCACCGGACATTTGATCTACAAATGCGGCGGTATCGACAAGAGAACCATCGAGAAATTCGAGAAGGAAGCCCAAGAAGTAAGTTACAGGAAAAAAAAGATTTAAAAAAAAAAAAAAAAAAAAAAAAAAATTAATTAAATCAAATATTTTGTTTGACAGATGGGTAAAGGTTCGTTTAAATACGCGTGGGTGTTGGATAAATTGAAGGCGGAGAGAGAACGTGGTATCACCATCGACATTTCCCTCTGGAAATTCGAAACCCCGAAATTCTACATTACCATTATCGATGCGCCCGGCCATCGTGATTTCATCAAGAACATGATCACCGGAACATCTCAAGTATGCGATGTTTACGCGTTTTAATTTGGATCGTTCGAGTTTGCTAATCGATCGATTGATTTGTTTTTGAATGTGTAGGCCGATTGTGCCGTGCTGATCGTTGCTGCCGGAACCGGTGAATTCGAAGCGGGTATCTCGAAGAACGGACAGACTCGCGAACACGCTCTGTTGGCTTACACTTTGGGTGTGAAACAGTTGATCGTAGGAGTGAACAAGATGGACTCGACGGAGCCGCCGTACTCTGGCAGTCGTTTCGATGAAATTCAAAAGGAAGTGAGCAGTTACATCAAGAAAATTGGCTACAATCCAGCAGCCGTTCCATTCGTTCCCATTTCTGGTTGGAATGGAGATAACATGCTGGACGCTAGCCCCAACATGCCGTGGCACAAAGTACGAAAGAAAGAAAAAACAAAAAAGATGAAGAAAATCATAACTAATTTGATTTGATTTGATTTGATTTGATTTAGGGATGGGACATCGAACGCAAGGAGGGTAAGGCTTCGGGCAAGACGCTTTTGGAAGCTTTGGATTCGATCATTCCCCCAGCTCGTCCTACCGACAAGCCTTTGAGATTGCCATTGCAAGACGTTTACAAAATTGGAGGTGCGTGTAGCGAAAGGTTTTATTCTTTTTCTCCTTTTGTTCTAATAATTGTTTTATTCCCCCGAAGGTATTGGAACAGTGCCAGTTGGTCGTGTGGAAACTGGTACGTTGAAACCGGGAATGGTGGTGACTTTCGCGCCCGTCAACTTGACGACTGAAGTGAAATCGGTGGAGATGCACCACGAAGCGTTGCAAGAAGCCATGCCCGGCGACAATGTTGGTTTCAACGTGAAAAACGTGTCGGTGAAGGAATTGCGCCGAGGATACGTGGCCGGCGACAGCAAAAACAATCCGCCGAAAGCCGTGTCCGACTTCACGGCTCAAGTGATCGTGCTAAACCACCCCGGCCAAATTTCCAACGGCTACACCCCGGTTTTGGATTGCCACACCGCTCACATCGCGTGCAAGTTTGCCGAGATCAAGGAGAAGTGCGACCGTCGATCAGGTATTGATTGATTGATTGATTGGTTGATTTGTTGGCGAGTTTATTTCGGTAACTGACGTGCGCATTCGTTTAATTTACAGGCAAAACCGTCGAGGAAAATCCCAAGGCGATCAAGTCCGGCGATGCTGCCATCGTCAACTTGGTGCCATCGAAGCCGATGTGCGTCGAGTCGTTCTCCGACTTCCCGCCGTTGGGTCGCTTCGCCGTGCGCGACATGAGACAAACCGTCGCCGTTGGTGTGATCAAGTCGGTCAACCAAAAGGTAAATACAATACAATACTAGTCGTTTAGTGTTTGTTAATTGATTGTTAATCGTTTTCTTTCGTGTTCGTAGGAAGCGACTTCGGGTAAGGTGACCAAGGCAGCCGAAAAAGCCCAAAAGAAGAAATAACTAGCTGCCCACCGCCTCGGACGTACACGAGCCTGCGTGCAGGGCAAACATTTAAAAACTAATGCGACACGAAGACTACTCCACAAAAAAACATTGGTTATTTTTAAATCTTTAGTTCGATTAATTATATTGTTTTTGACATCTTGGCTACTTTGTCATAAATGTCATCGGAAAGAATTCCGAAGGAAAAAGCTTTTCCACTTGTTTCAGTGTTTTATTAAGTGACAGATTTATAATTTCTGGTGTTTTATACGAATAAAGAAATAGCAGTGTCGTTCAAATTGTCTACTTTTTACTTTCGTTCGCGTCCTAACCTAACCTAACCTAATTACCGTGTCGATTGTGAAAAGCGCTCGGTGTTGTTTGCATTCTCTCGTCGTTTATCCATTTCGATCACAGAGGTCGGGCCGCGCGCCAAACCAAATAAGGTAATGAGCACGTTTCTAGGTTTGTCGTCTGAAAATAGACGCTTCCTACTGCAGACCACGTTGTCGTTGTCGTTGTCGTTGTCGTCCGTCTACTAGGTTTGTCAAAAAGTCATCGATGGCGGAGGAAGAAGGAGGCAGAGACGAAGTTGCGTTGTTGAAAGACGAAGGTAATGCCAACTTCAACAAGGGCGAGTACGTCGAGGCCGTCGGTTTCTACACGAAGGCTCTGGCGTTGGCGACGGAGCAGCGAGGCGTGAAAAACGAGAAGGAGCAGAAATTGACGTTGTACAAAAACAGAGCCGCCGCGTATTTAAAACTGGGGCGAACGAGAAATGCCATCAACGATTGTACGGCGGGTGAGTGAGTTGTCGTCGCGTTGTCGTCGCGTTGTCGTCGCACTTATTAAAACGAATTCTCTGGCAGCTTTGGAGTTGAATTCCCAAGACACCAAAGCGCTGTTTCGGCGATGTCAGGCGCTCGAGCAGCTCGAGAAGTTCGACGAGGCGTTTAGGGACGCCAAGGAATTACACAACGTCGATCCGAAAAACAAGGCGGTTCAACCGGTGCTGACCCGGCTGCACGCGAAACTGCAGGAAATTGTACTGTTATACCATAGTCTTCACTTCTCTTCTCGGGGCTATAACGAATTTCCTTTTCAGGCGAAAACGCAGAACAGCACGAACAAACGCGTCGAGCAAATGTTCGAGCTCGTGTTCGGGGCGAACGGCGACACGCAGAGCAAACTTCAGGGCGCCAATAACCTGGTGGTTTTGTCGAGAGACAAGGCCGGCGCGGAGGTGATGTTTAAAAACAAGATCGTGCCTAAAATCATGGGTTTGATGAAATCGGAACGAGAACCAGAAATCATCACGGCTTGCATTCGCACGCTCGGAGAATTGTGCAAAAGAAATGTGGAGAGGGTAAGAAACGCATTGATTGATTGATTGATTGATTGATTGATTTATACGTTGGAGAATTTGTATTACAGACGCGAAGCATTTTAGCACAAGTGAGCATTCCCCAAATGATCGAAGGATTAAATTCCAAACTGGAGGTGCAAGTGAATGCGGCCCAACACGCCATACAGATTATTTTCAACACTTTTACGGGCATGGATTTGAAGGAGGAGAAGAAAGCCGACAAGAAACTCATGGAAGGTGGACATTTCTAATAGACCGTTCGATCGTGTAGAATTCATTAATTAATTAATTTCTAGAGAATCGAGCGGAAATCGACGGGTTGATGAAAGCGTTGACGAACGGCGTGTCTTGTTACACCATGACCGCGTTGGGTCGCGACGCGATCGTCGAATTGATCATGAGAAACGTGTCGTTCGGGGCGCTCGACTGGGGAGAACGGCTTCTCGAAACCGACGGGATAGGACGTCTGCTGGAAGTGGCGTCAGTCATCGACGAATTGAAGCTCGAGCCGCACTTGGAGACCACGCGCAACACGCGAACGCTCGTCGCCATCGCGTTGCAGCACATTTACGATTCTCTGAGCGCCGACAAATATCGCGAACAGTTCCGCGCCAAAGTGGATGAGTTCATCAAGTGAAATTAATAAACAATTATATTATATAAATATGAATATAAATATAAATATAAATATAAATATTGCGTCTTTCCAACAGGGACAAATTGTTGAATCCGGAAACGGAACCGAAAATTCGAGTCACGGCCGCCATAACTTGTCTGCTGCAGGTAATTCGTAAAGAGTTTTTCGATTTGTTAATGCAAATTTATTTTTATTTTAATTTTTTTGGAGTTTAGGGCGCCGTGGACGTGGGCAACTACTGCATCGGCCAGCAAGGAATCCTGGAAATGATGCTGGTGATGGCAGGAACCGACGATCCCATACAGCAAGCGAGTATTTTTAAACGCGCGTTTCTAACGACGGTTTGAATAACGCACCTTTTTGAACGTAAATTTTAGATGGTAGCGGCCGAGGCGTTGATCGCGGCTGCCGGGAAAAAAGATAAATGCAGCAGCATTTTGTCGCAGGGCGTCAACATTTTGAAGAAATTGTATCAGTCGAACAACGACTTCATTCGCGTGCGAGGTCTCGTGGTGAGCATTACAGAAATTACAATTACAATTAGAATTACTCCGTGTAATTATAATTCTTACGGTTTTATTTCTAACCGAAAAGGGACTTTGTAAATTGGGCTCGATGGGAGGAAGCGATTCGTCCATTCGTCCGTTTGCCGACGGGTCGAGCCACAAATTGTCGGACGCGTGCATCAAGTGAGCGACCGCCTAAGTTTTCTCCACTTTCGCTTTGGTCGTTTATTTTCTTTTTCTTGTTCAGATTGTTGTTGAATCCGGGCAAAGACGGTGACATCAGAAAGTGGGCGGCCGAGGGGCTTTCGTACCTCACTCTGGACGCGGACGTGAAGGAGGAAGTGGTCGGAAACGTGGCAGCCGTGAACGCGCTCGTCGAGCTAGCAAAAACGGGTGGTGAGACGGCTCTGTATGGAGTGGTAACGACGTTCGTCAACCTCACCAACTGCTACGACAAGGAAGAAATTATTCCCGAATTGGTGCAACTTGCCAAATTTTCCAAACAGCACGTGCCGGAGGTACATCCGCTGGACAGTCGCGAGTGCACAGCCGTTCGAATCAAGACGCTCACCGAACTGGGAATGGCGTCTGCGCTCGTCGCCCTGTCCAAGACGGACTCGTCCAACAGCAAGGAACTCATTTCGCGGTATAATTTTGTTTTCTTGCAAAATTAATCAAAATTAATCAAAATTAATTTAGCGCTATTTATTATTGTCGCTTTTCTTCTCTTCAGAATTTTCAACGCGATTTGCGAACAAACCGAATTGAGGGGTTTGGTCGTGCAGGCGGGCGGTGCAAAGGTGATTGATTGATTGAATTGATTGAATTAATCAATTATTTAATTTTTATATTTATCGATCGATTAAATAACTATTTCTCTCAAGGCTCTGCTTCCGTTGGCACTCAACGGCACCGACAAGGGTAAAATACAAGCGGCTCAAGCCTTGTCCAGAATCACCATTTCCATCAATCCTGAAGTGGCACTTCCTGGACAGCGGGTAAGTTGGACGAAACGAAACGAAACGAAACGGAACGAAACGGAACGTCACATGACGTCTTATTTAGTGCGCCGAGGCGGCTCGGCCGATCCTTCAACTGTTGCATCCCGATTGCTCGGGGTTGGAGAATTTCGAGGCGTTGTTGGCCCTGTGCAATTTGGCCCGAGTCAGCGAGACGGTCAGGAAAAACCTCATCAAGGACGTCAAGTTCAGCAAAATCGAGGCGTACATGTACGAGGATCACGAGATGATCAAGAGGGCGGCCACGCAGTGCATGGTCAATTTGATCTTTTCGGACGAGGTATGAATTGCGATTAGATCACTCACTCCTTCCTCACTCTTTACGCTCTTGTTTTTCTCGCAGATGGTCAAGTATTTCGAAGAGGCGAACGATCGCGTCAAGTACTGGACTTTGCTGTGCACGGAGGAAGACTACGAGACGGCCAAAGCGGCGGCCGGCGGGCTCGCCATGTTGACCGAGGCGAGCAAAAAGTGCTGCGAAAAAGTGTTCGAGGCGAACGCGTGGCTCGACTCCATCCGCTATTTGTTGGCCAATGAGTGTCCGGAGATGCAGCACAGGGGCGTTTGCGTGGTCAACAACATGATGAACGCGTCGAAATCCGTAGCGGAAAAACTCGTCGACACCGACGTCATGGAGTTGCTGATGGCCGTTTCCAAGCTAGAAGACCCCAAGTATTCGAAATCGCAGGAGATCGCCATAAAAACGCTCCGTGCGGCCGAGAAATGGAAACTCATACAACCGAATCGGGAAGACGAAGACGACGACGACGACGACAGCAATTAATAATGAATGAAATGAATGAAATGAATGAAATGAAATAAATAATAAACAGTTTATTTATACAATTTTTTTTAAAAATTATCTTTTATTGTTGACAGATTTGAAATTGTTCTTGCGTCTCTGCGGACGCGGCGCACTCTGGCCGGGGCTCTTGCGCGGCGCGTCGATCAGCCTGACGGCGGGCGGAGTTTGAAATCCGAACGACAGAGCGACCTGTTTCAGATCCAGGGTGTTCACGTCGAACACGTGTTTGAGTTGATGCGAGCTGTACGCGCGAACGTAAGCCTTGTACGCGTCTTTAGCCGACAGGTGTAGGAAATGATTTTTTGCTATTAATTTCTCCAACTGTCGGGTAAAAAAAATTTGTTTATAAGAATAAATAATTCTCGTGGGTTGCGCGCGCATAATTACTTGGGACTGGATGTTGCGAATTTTCGTCCACGAAAACTCGTACTCGTTGAGCGGGATTTTGGCCTTCTTCAAATAGAGAAGGTAGCCGAGTTCTTCGGGCCGCAAAATGAGAATCGCGCGTCCTTTGCCACCCACACCGCGCGCGGTCCGACCGACTCTGTGAATGTACTCCTGCGAAGGAAACAAATGGAACGTTGCAACGTTGGAACGTGATTTATCATGTCGTCGTCGTTACCTTGGGATCGTCGGGCGGGTCGAATTGGACGATCCAATCGACGTCGGGAATGTCCAGGCCTCTCGCCGCCACATCGGTGCAGAGCAAAATGCAGGACGCCGAATTGCAGAACTGGAAAAAGGTGCTCGTGCGTTTCGCTTGCTTTTGTTTTCCCTGCAACGTGAGGTATGAGAATAGGTTAGTTAACCGAGAACGAATTATCATTATCATTCTCGTGGTTCGCGTACGTGTATGCACATGACCGACAGATCGATATAATTCATTAGTTCGTTGTAGAATTTGACGGCCAAACAGGAACTGAAAAACACCATCGCTTTCTGTTTCTTCGCGACGACTTTGCGCAGGAACGTGTAGAGCAACAAAAAGCGATTTTCGGATCGAGCAATCACGTATCCCTGCTCCAATCCTTCGACGGTGGACTTTTCTTTCGAGTCGTCCACTCCGACGTAGATCGGATTCTTTTTCATCGCCAACTTGATCAAATCGTTCGTTTTTTGTGACACGGTCGCGCTGAACAGCATCGTCTGCCTCTGTCCTAGCGGTAATAATGTAATTACTTCTTCAATATCATTTTTAAACTCGAAAACGTACTGGGTAGAAATTTTAAAATCTGTTTCATGTCGTCTTCGAAACCGATGTCTAATATCCGGTCGGCCTCGTCGATGATCAGACACTGCAAGTTTTTGATGACGAATGCTTTGGTGTTCTGAAATGTGAAATATTCGGTCAATAAAAGGTCAATATTCGGTCAATTCGTCCAACAATATTGACCTGTAGGTGATCCAGCAAACGACCGGGAGTGGCCACGAGAATGTTGACCCCTCTGCCCAGGTTTTTGACTTCTTCTTGTCGTTTGCAGCCGCCCATGGCCAATCCGTAAGTGTTGGAATGGTATTTGAGAAGTTTCTTCAGCACTCCGAACGTCTGAATCGACAGTTCGCGCGTTGGCGATATTATGAGGACACCCGTGCCTATATATAAGATATATAATAAAATATATAAAATATATAAAATATATAAAATATATAAAATAACAAAAACACTTTTTTTTTCTTTTACCATTTCGAGGCATAAATTTCAATTTGGAGATGAATTCGATGGCCGGGACGAGGAACGCCAACGTTTTGCCACTGCCTGTTTTGGCGGCGCCTATTAAATCTCTTCCTTCCAGGAGATGCGGAATGGCTTTTTCCTGGATCTCGGTCATCCTGACAAACTCCATGTCCGCGATTGCCCGCAGAGTGAGCTCGGACACCTGGCCCGAGAGGCAGGCGAACGTTTTGTCGGTCAACAGGCAAGAGACGCCCGCACTCGTACCGGGTACTGGAAATATTCAAACACCGCTATTGATTTGTCTATTTTAATCTACTGTTAAAGTACGTACGACTCTCGTCCTCCGTTTTAGTTTCTTCCATCGCGCTTACTTGGTCAAAGACACGTGCACGCCTTCAGAAATGAATGGAGGACACAAAATGCCAACCGAAGCGAAGCGTCGTTGGTACTACAACGATTGCCGCTAGATGGCGCCGACTCGTATTTTATGAGTTTGTCTTTGTTTCTATTTTTATTTCATTTATTCTTGGATGGATTTTAACTTTTTTTACGAGCACGATTTTTCGGCTTGGCGTCAGCAAACTGGTCGAGTCCGATTGACAGAGCCACCATAAACTATTCGCGTTAAAGACGTTTTTCAGGTTCCAGCACCAATCTGCTTTGTTTTGGCTTTCTTTTGGTTTTTTTTGGACGGAAAAGAAAAGAGCAAACAAGAGGTGTGCACGTGGTGAGTTTTTTTTATTTGTACTTTATTTACTTAAAAACAATTATTCATTGGTTTTAAACTGGATGCTGGAAGCTGGAAGCTGAAATCGTTCAATTTTGTTGGTTGCGACGCACGAATGATTTCTTCTTGATGCTGGTTTGTCGTCGTCGCGCCTGCACCATTCCGTAAACGACGAAAGCGAAACTCGGCTGGCGACTCGCCTGTCTGTTGAACGCCACCGTCTTCGGGCTTCGTTTGCCCGCCACTAAGAAAGTGTCCATGTTGCCTTTGCCCTTGACCGCGACTGAGCCGCGGAACTGCACGTCGTAGCCGTAAAGTCCGAGAATCTAATTAATTAATTAATTAACGTGATTACTGATTAGTGATTAATAGGTGTAAATGAGAGCGCGAAGACGAAGTGATTGCTCACGTCGGCCGTGTTCTTGGGCACTTGGATGGTGTCGACGATTCCCGTGCTGTCCATGCGACTCGCTTCGTTGACCGTGTTTCCGAAAATATCGAACACGGGTTTCCTGGCGCCGATCACGCCGCCGACCAGCGGTCCGTGGCTGATGCCTGCAGTATAGATTTGAAAAGCGTTATCTAAACCTAGAGCTAAAGCTAAAGCTAAACCGTTAGCTTAAAGCTACCTATCCGTAAGAAAAACTCGTTGAAAGAGTGTCGATTGACTTCTTTGAGCGCGGCTTTGATGGCGAGCGCGTAGTCGACGAGGGTGCAGATGTGCACGTGCTGTTGTTGCTGGTCCTCGGTCGGGATTAGTCCGGACGCGGCCATGTAGGTGCTGCCGATGGTCTTGATCTTCTCGATGCACTTGAAGCGCGGCTGCTCCATCAACTCGTCGAAGTCGGCGATGATCTCGTTCAACAGGCGGATGCATTCGACGCCGCGATTCACGTCTTCGGAGAAGAATTCCGAGAAGTTGGGGATGGAGGCGAAGAGGACGCCGACGCTGTCGATCGACTGCCAGTACAGTTCGTCCGCGTTGCGCTCGTCCGACAAGAAGTGTTTGAGCACGTGAACGGGCAGCATGTTTTTCAGCATGTGCTCGTTGTGGTGGCGGAGGAGCCGAATTTCGCTCGCCTCCTGCTCCGTTTGCCGTTTCCACAGGAAGTCCAAGCGGGAAGTGACTTCGACCAATCGACACTGGTACATGAGCACGTAGAAGAACATGAAGAGCTGCAGCACGATCGGGTCGTCGAACAGGCAGTCGACATGGAGCGTGCCGCAACTGTATAGATTCATTTATTTCATTTCTAATGTAATGTGATGTAATGTGATGTACTCACCGCTTTCTGTTGGTGATCAGGTGCTGGTAGACTGAGAAGAGGAGAGCGCAGTACAAGCACATCATCAACGTGAGCAAGCTGGACTTGAGGATGTACGGCAGTTGAAGGAACGAGCCGCACGCCACCATTGCCAACGCCCAGAAATACACGTAGTACTTGCAATTACAAGTATTTTTGTAGTTAGTTAACCTAGTATTAGTATTTTCGACGATTCAACTCGAACTCACTTGGGGTTGGGAACAGATGATGATTTCTCCGAGCCCATTCGGAAGGAAACAGAAGTCGGGCTGGTCTTTATAGACGGACACGTTTTTGCAGTCGGTCGACAAGGGATCGTCCGAATGTTTCGAGCAGATGCACTGAAATTTAATTGCGAAAGTTTAGTTTCGTCGAGATCGAGAAGAAATACTTGTGCAGTAACTATTCCGATGCAAGAACCCAAGCAGATGATGCTAACAAAGGCGAAGGTGAAAGCGTTGCGAGCGAGCCGGTTGTTGGTCAGGTGTGAGGAAAGACGACGCAACCATGTGGGCATCGACCTGTACTCTTCGGCCATGACGAGGGCGAAGCCCGCCAAGAGCAGCGTCGTCGAGATCGCGGTTATGGCCAAGCGCCAAATCATTCTGAAATAATATTTATCGTAATACGAATTATTTTGTCGATGTTTCGATCACGAGAGAGAGCTACAATTCACGCGTGATGGCGCATTGCGTGATGGCGCCGACGATCCAGACGAAAAGCGCCGTGAGCATGTTGGATTTGAACACGTCGTCTTCGCCTCGACAAAACTTTGGATTGATTAATTAATTAATTAATTAATTAATTAATTAATTAATTGATTAATTGATAATGATTTTGCATTTCTTCTAATTACGTCGGTTTCCATTTGTTTGTTTTTGAAAGTGAGCGAGAATTTGTTGACGTGTTCTCGACGCATTCTCAAATTGGACTCGATTTCGATGCTATTGTCGATCAAATCGTCCACTTGGTCGCTCATCGATTCGGCTCCGGCGGCAAACGCGACGCCGCCATTCTCCAAATCCGAATCTTCATCGAATCCCACGTCGTGGTGGCCCATTTCGAACTGGCAACGCGCGTTTCATTCATTCATTTCAAGTGGAATTGCCAACGAATTAATTAGTGCTTAATTACTTACGTTGTCAAAGGGTATTTCCGGCATCCAATCGGTCGCGGCGGTTCGCACCGCGGTTGCGGCTGCGGCTGCGTTTGCGGATAATCGACGTCCTTCGTCCAGGCTCCAGAGACGCGTTCGTTCACGACGCTTCATCTGCACATGACAAAGTGTTTTGATTTATTTCTTATTTTCCTTCTTAGTTCTCGTCAACAACCTTTGTCCAGCGCGTAGGCTCAGTAGCGACGATGAAAAAAGTCGCAACTTGATGTTCTTTCAAGAAGGAGTCGCGTTCGTGGCCGCATCCCGGCTCCACGCGGTAGTGATCGCCCAAGCAATCGAGAGTGGCTTTCGAGATGTGAATGCGTCTGAAGAAATGCCTCACATTTAATCGGCAGTTTGTTTGTTTGTTTGTTTGTTTGTTTGATTTACCCGGGTTTCCCGCCCGACTCCATGTGATTAGCCATTGTCACGTCGTTGGACCAGACGTCGAACTGCCATTTTCGAAGGCCCAGGACGCCGCACAGCACCGAGCCCGAGTGAATCCCGATTCGCATGTCCACGTTGACGCGCGTCTGCTCGCGCACCGAGCCGATGGCTTTGATCATGTGCAGCCCCATTTCGACGCAGCACTTGGCGTGGTCGCTTCGCGGTTCGGGCAGGCCACACACGCAGTAGTAACAGTCGCCCAGCAGTTTGATACGAAGACAGTGGTTTTCCTTAAAAATATAATTCGAATCTTAATTTTTTTAAATTTTTTAAATTTCTTGTTTAATTTTCCAATTTTGAATGAAAATCTCTTTCTCACGTTGGCCAATCGGTCGAATCGTGCGAACAACTGGTTGAGAAGAGTCACGAGCTCCTGAGCCGAGCACTGCGACGCCAATTCCGTGAATCGTTTGATGTCGGCGAACAAGATGCTTGAAGATGACCGACATATCGACATAACGATAAGTTAAGTTTGGCGTACCGGTAGCTGTCGATTTGTGATCGACTGATCGTCTGATCGTATATACAGTACCTCACGTTCTCGTAGCGGTGAATGTAGATTTTGTGGAATTGCGACGTGTGAAATGCGCCTTTGTCGGTCTCTTCCTGCGCGATTATGTCGTTGATCATCTCGACGGCCACAAATCGCGGAAGCATCGAGAGCAGCAATTTTTCCTGCGATTTAAGTTGCATTACATTTATTTTTCAACAAATTTTTTAAACAAAAATGCGATTCACCTGTCGTTCCGTCTCCTTTTCCGTCTTGTATCGAGTTTCCATCGATCTGCGCGTTTCGACGAACGCCTTGCGCTGCGCTCTTTCCATCAGATACTTGCCGTAGATGCCGGCCATGTTGAAGCCCACGTAGAGCGAGAAATTAGCAAAGATCTGACAATGACAACGAATGGACAATGAGAATGAGAATGAGAATGAGAATGAGAAGAAGTGTCGTTCAAATTTCGATTCGTTCGATTCGTTACCAGTCGGTAAAAATTGACGAGTGTTTCGTTCCAAATGGAGGAAAGGAGCAGGTGGACGACGGCCGTCAGACTGCCGGCCGTTATGCTCCATTTGAGCGGCAGCGGCAGCATCGCGTGCGTGACGAACATGATGAAGATGATGTACCAGCTGGTCTCGATTCCGACCTGATGCTGCAAGTCGCAATTGAAGCCGACGGAGAGCACGCTGAATCCTTGGATGTTGAGGATGACCCACGTGAAAATGGCGCTCTGACGCAGGTAGTTGTTGGCGAAGCAGCGCCAGAAACAGAGCACGCTGAGCACGAGGTTGAAGAACATCCAGCACGCGCTGAACGAGATGTTGAGCGGCGAGATGGACGCGCGCCGCTGCAACACTTCGGATGCGAGCAGCACCAGCTTGCACGCGAAATCCACCAGGTTGACGATGATGAGCGATTTCTGTTTCTGGCGCGAAGAGTAGCGTTGGTAGGCCAGTTCTAGGTGCTTGTTGGCGAACGCGTTGTTGCACGGCAGAACGATGCCGCGCCGCACTCGGCTGCGTCCGCACAAATAAATAAGAGCATAGAGCACCCTGTGCGTGGTCTAAGTCAAGTAAGCTACTTACTCGGCGAGGTGGACGGGAAGCGAGGCGCAATATCGGTCCGGTCGGTCGATCGTGAACACCCCGCCGTCCTTAGTCGAAATCGAGAAATTTGAAATAAAACAAACAAACAAAAAAAAAAGAAAAAAAAAATGCGAATTGTTATTTATCGGACTCACGATGGGATGCGGATGCGGGTCGGTGATGGACACTTGCGAGATCCCCGAATCGGATCCGCGAGCGGCCGAACAAACTCGTCCGCGGGATTTGATGCGCCCGAACGCGCGCAGCCACCGAGAACGGGGAGAAACTGCGACCAGAAACTCATTATTTCGACATGAAACATTTCGGCATTTTGCGTCGTTTTCCATTTACTTGTCGGCGGCATCGACAGATTTAATTAAACAACATCTCGAGCGAGCAGATAAGGATAATAGGAGCGCGCAACGTACCGTGTTCTCTCTCATAGGCGATGCGATGGGGTTTGCGAGGGAGGCTAAAGCAAAGTCCACGAGCTGAAAGGGAAAGTGAAATGCTCGTTTCAGCAGCATCGTTTTATTATTTTCTTGTCTGAAATCAAGAATTTACAAAAACGCTTGTGAGGAGAGTGAGGAGAGTGAGGAATATGTTAATCGCGCGATGTTGTTTTATTTTAAATATATTTCGCCGCCAGACATCCGGAGCTTAGGATGACGTCACTCGCGATCACGACACGTTTAATTTACAATCAAGATGGATAGGAGCGAGTGGTTGCGTGTGGGAGCGGTGGGTGCGGCCGCGTTTGTAACAGGAGCTTGCAGCACTTTTTACGCGCTCAATCGTTCGAAACCGAAGCTCGAGTATCATCCGGTGGGCACCGTGTCCAACGTGCTCGTCTACCCGATCAAATCGTGCCGCCCGATCCGCGTGGACGAAGCGGAATGCACTCCGCTGGGGCTGAAGAAAGGAAATGCGGCAGACAGGTGCGAGAAAAAAAAAATAAAAAACGAAAAAATAAATAATAATACCGTAATAAAAAATAAAAATGTTTATTTCGACGTTTGTTGTTATTACAGATCTTTCATGCTCACCGATTCGAATTATCATTTTATTACGGCGAGAAAAGAAAATCGAATGGTGTTGGTGCAGCCATCGTTACGCAACGACGACGACGACACATTGAGTCTCGATGCGCCCGGCATGGAAACGTTCGAGCTGAAGATCCCCGAACGAGAGAAGGGTGAAATCCGAGGTGAACGAGTCTCGTAAGTTGTTTGCTCGTTTATTTTCATTCATTGAATTAATTAGTAAATTAGTAAATGTCTGTCTGGGGGTGGGGGGTGAACACTCAACAGCGTTTTTGAGCAAAACACGTTCGGCGTGGACTGCGGAAGCGAGGTGGGCGCATGGTTCGAACGCTTCCTCGAGCGGCCCGAAAATAGCACGCGTCTGCTGTACCATCCGTGGAACGAGAGCGTCAGACATTTCCCGTACTGGCACTTGTGGGAGCGATATCGCGAGGACGATCGGGCCATGTTCGCCGATCTGAACGCGTACATGGCATTGAACGAAGGCTCGTTGCGCGACCTCAACGCTCGGCTCGGTCAGCAATTTTCTTTTCTCAATTTCCGTCCGAATTTCACCGTCGAAGGAGCCTACCCCTACGAAGAAGTATGCGATTGCGAAATAATCAATTTGTCACTTTTTTTCTCCGATTTTCTCATACGCTATTTTATTGTTTGAAGGATGCGTGGACGTATTTAAAAATCGGAGAGCGCGCGTCGTTCCGATGCACCCGCCCGTGTACCAGGTGCGTTTTCACGACTATCGACCCCGAGACGGGCGTCAAGGGCGAAGAGCCGTTGAAGATGCTGCGCACTTATCGGCGTCCCCCGGACCCGCGAGTGAGAAAACGCGAGGGGGACTCGCCCCGTTTCGGCACTCATCTCGGATTGGACGAGGGCGGCACGGTCCGAGTCGGCGACAGGGTTTTTGCGGCTTTTTAAATAACATATTTTATAACGCATTTTAGATTTTTGCTCGTGCATTGAAATAAATAAATAAATAAATAAATAAATAAATAAATAAATAAGAATGATGGCTTTGACCTGAAATTTGATGCGTGATTTTGTGGCGGCAACTGCCCCTCTGGTTCCACTTTTTCGAAAATCAATATTTCAACATAAATCGAAAATCTGGGTATCACTTTCGACAATCCAAACTTACAATGCAGATGATCATGGAAAAAACCGTTCATGGAAACCCTCAATTATGCCTCAATGACTACGAGTTCGTTGTAGACAAAATTTACCTAACCTAAATACAGAGGAAGGGTTACGACTAACCGTAATACAGTACAGAGTGTTTCGAGATAGGCAGCCAGCCGCGAACCACCAATGCTCCAATGCTGTTGCAGATTCAACAGAATGCTCGTAGCCCTACGTCGGGATCGGGAGCAGGCAGACACCGAAGCAATGTGTGAGTGAGGGCATAGTGCATGGACTACAAAACTCCAAGAAAATATTATAAGTATTATAAAATACTAAAATAATACAATTTTTCAGAATTTTTCAGAATTTTTCAGTACAGTGTACACTTTTTCGACTTTTTCCTTCGGCGTTAATTAATTAATTCTAAATAGAACTCCTCGAGGCTCCTTATCTGGGCCAATCAGCTTGGAAGTTTTTGTATTAGTCTTGTTCTTTCGTGGATTGAATAGAAATTATTGAATTATCTATACGAGTATATATAAATTATTAAATAGAATTCCTCGCGGCTCCTTATCTGGACGAAATCGGCTTAGAGAATTATGTCATTATGTGGTGTCGTAGAGGAACGATTTAAATTTTTCAAATGTTAACATTGCAATGAGCAACTAAAACCAGTTGTATAAAAGGCTATCTTATAAAAATGTTTTATTATTACAGTAATTTATTAATATTTCTTTCTGTTTCTTCGTCATTCGTCTTTTCGTGTTTCTTCACTCTGCCACCACCTTTTCGAGCGCGCCTAATCAGATACATATCGGGGAAAAATGGCGGCCGACCAGCCCGAGCGAAAGATGGAATCTGGAAATAACCAAGGATCAATTTAAAACCCAAAATTATTACGAGATACTAAAAACTGTTGTACCGTCTATTAAAACCAGCTCCCGGTTATATTAAAGACAGGTAGTAGAAATTTTTTCATCCGTTAGAAGAAATCTGAGATTTAATAACAAATAAATCAATAAATATCAATTTGTATATTATCTAGGGTACAACTGGTACACCGCAAGCAGCGACTCTTTCTCATTTTAGTTTAATAAACAATGCGTGCTCCGTTGCCGAAAGACTGGGTTATCTCGAAAAAGTATTTTTGCATATTCAATAACAATTTGTTTTGAATTACCAACTTTTTAACATTTATTTATAGTTTCATCGTTTGTGTATTCCTTTACCACTTTTCCATGCCTTCGGAAGTGGTTGTGGATCGTTAGCGGGGCTCAAATTTGGTTTGTGCCAAATTTATCCGAATTCAAGTGTCAGTGCAGAATTGACAGCTAAAACAATTCACGAAGAAAAGTAACAAATTTGTTACTTTTATTCGCCATATGTTTAACATTTTTTTTCTAGGTGTACCGCTGTATACGGTACCCCTACGATGTACGTGGATATTCTCGATCTACCAAATGTGAGCGATTTCGATTTCTCCTCAATCGAATCAGGGGTCGTTGGTGCTGCGCCCACCCCACCGGAGCTCATGATAAATCTCGAGACCAAACTGAAAATGAACGGAATAATTGTAACAAATTAAACAATAACGATGGCGATGATGATTGAAATAAATCGTCGAGTCTTAGAGCGGTTATGGCAGCACCGAAACGAGTCCTGGAATAGCAATGGCATATTGTAAAGATTCTTTCGAAAAACGTACGACGGACGACTGTAGGAAAAGTATTCGACAACACCGAAGTGTGTTTTAACTCGTTTATCCCGCTTACTGTTGTGTTTAAAGCGTCGTTGGATTTTGCAGATTAAGATTGTCGATACCAATACCCGAGATATTGTACCACGTGGAGAAATTGGAGAAATATGCACTCGTGGACCGTCGGTAATGATCGGATATTGGGATGGTACAAAACCGGGTGCGTAATCGAAATGTCCACATAAATCAAGATGGCGACCCGATTTTTTCAACTTTTTATTGCTTTTTTAGTGACTTAGGGATCATGGATGAATCTGGTTACATTAAACTAACTGGACGTTGTAAGGATTTGATTATCCGAGGTGGCGAGAATGTACATCCGACCGAAATCGAATGTTTCCTCCACACTCATCCGAAAATTGCCGAAGCGCATGTATTTGACGTCGTAATTCACTTCAAATGATTTTATGTCTAAAATTTAAATAATTTTGTCAGGTTTTTGGTGTTCCGGATGACAGAATGGGCGAAGAGGTTTGCGTGTACATTCGTTTAAATTCCGGGGCTGTGATGACCGAAAAGAAAGTTAGAGAGTTCTGTAATCAACAGGTATGAGAGATACATAAATATAATTTCTTTTCGATTTAATTTAGTGAATAAAAATCGATTTTTTACAGCTCGCTCATTTCAAAATACCTCGGCACATCAAATTTGTCGAGCGATTCTTAGCGAGTGGTACAGGAAAAGTACAAAAAAATATGTTACGTGAGGTAGCAATTAAAGACTTTAAATTGACAAAACCACTCGTCTCGTAACAAAATTATTTGATTTTCCTCATCCGGGTAACGAAGCGACAACTAAAACTAAATTTCCTCCACGCGAAACAAATGAATTACGCAAAAACTGACATTTGTACCAAAATAAACTTTATTTTATCCATTTTGTATTTTATTTGAATAGTCAAAAGAAGAAAATGTGTAGTTTTGTGATCTAGAAATTGCAGGAACTATAAACTGTCCAAATTTCATGACTCTAGAGCTCAGCGTTCAAAAGTTTTTGCTGCTTCAGACAAACAAACAAGCAAGCAGAATTGTGTATAGCAAAACACTTGCAACACGCAACACGCAATCTTACCTCCAACTGAATATAAAATTCTAAAACCAAGTTGCAAAGCAAATGGCACCCACCTAGTAATAATAACAATATGATCTCCATTGCAGCTGCTCATTCTACAATCAGATCCGCAAAGATATCCGAGCGATTGGTTGTTGGACAATTTGTTAGGTATCAGATTGTTATTTTTTGTTATTCGTTGTAACATGATTGTGTTAACTCACCATCTGTTCGTAAAAGAGGGCACCAAGTGTCACAAGATATCATTATTAAAAAATTATTTTTCGTTTCAGATTGTGTTTTCTCTCAATATCAAGTACCAAAGGACTACCAAACGGGAATATCGTCATTTTATATCTGTAAAAGGTTCGTAAAAACAATTTAATGATTTAAAAAAATTATTTTATATCATTTAATTTTTTCATTTCATATCGTGTAACGAAACATAAAAATCATTCAGCAGGAAGCAAAAATTTATTCAAAAAATAAAAATAAATAAATAACAAAAAAAATTGTACAAAACTGTTAAAACTACAAAACAATAACAAAACTTTTTAAATAACAATAGAAATAAATTTTTCTAAAATACAACACTTAAAAATGTAAAAATGATAACCAATATGTGTGACAGGTGCTGCCACCAGTGGTGGCGTCGGGAATCAATAAAGTTCAGTTTCAGTTTTGTGCTACAGCTTACGACATGGCAGATGCGTGAGTCTCGTTCTTGTCATGTTACAAAAGGATTTATTTTAATGTAGTGAAACTGCTTCAAGGTGATTGAAAAATGTTTTTGACGAGCTTTATTTTACTTTACTTTGTCACGGACATGCATTTTGAGAATTTTGGCGAACCCAATTTTTTTGAATTTTTCCGACACTCACTTTTTTACTTCAAATATTTTACTTTATATTACTTTTAAATTAGTCTGAGTCATTCTTGTTCTAATCACGCCTGTTAATTTTCCGACGGTCCTACTTTGCGCTAATCCTATGCCATTGCTACAATTTGTACGTGTCCCTGGCATGGCATCCTGTGCTCTCAGCACTGCGCATACCTCAGACTGTTTTCCATTTATAAAATAAAATAAAATCTTTATTCGACAGGTGACGAGCAACAAAAAAATGGTGCATGTTCCAATTTCAATTCCGATTCCATCAATTTCTGCTCAGCTCTTCGACATTTCCTAGCATAATTGATGAAACATTTTCGCGTTACTCGTGTCCTACAGTACAACAAATTCAAACAACACTGGACGGTCAATTAATTTTGGGTAAGTCTTGCGTACTTTTATATCGTTTCGCCGTAAAAGTATATAACCGAAAATTCAGCCCTGAATCAAATGTACAATTAAAAATCAAATAATCGTTTACAGCAAATGTTTAATTAAGAAATTTCAATTTTCCAATAATAATTACAAATACCCAAAGTAAACCAAGTGACAC
>JAQIXU010000153.1:0-56558 GCA_034701245.1 Strigamia transsilvanica
TTTTTTTTCTTTTTTTTCTTTTTTTTTTCTTCTTTTTTTATATAAAAATTTAAGTTGAGTTTTCAAAATTTAAAAAAAGACAACAAATTAATATTCTCTGTAAACTAAGTTTTTAAGAAGGGGTGGGAAATTCATAAAAGTTAAGAAAGCTGGCTATGAAGAAGTGACAAGGCTGTGTGTGTGTGTGTATGTGTGTGTGTGTGTGGGCGTCTCCAGTGAACGGCGTTGCTAACTCATCGGCACTTTTAATGAAGTGAGGTAAAAGATGTGGAGGGGGAGCAACAAAACAGAGGCGCATGGCATCGTTTATTGGTTGAGCTCATGGCGCGTGCCAACAGGAATAAAGAGTGGGCGAGAAAGAGAAAAAAAACACCTTTCTCTCGCTTCCATGGAGATGAGGAAGGCGCGCGCCTTAATTGCTGGCCGCCGATGCTGCCACCACCGATGCCGTCGACGTCGCAGAGCGCGCGCCGATTATACGAAGGCCCTTGCCGGTCTTAATGAAGCGCGCGCCACGGCTTTTTGCGGTGTTCGTGTTGGGCTAATAATTGCCTTTACTCATTGATGACGCACACCTCACGGCAGGTGAGAGTGGCCGCAGATGGCTCGCACCATTTATTATCCGTTCTCAGCTTAATTATGCGTTGCTGCCACTAATCAGCAACACTAAGCACTGGAAATACATTAATTGATTCAATAATCCTAACCTCAATTTGTACTTCCAAACAGAAGAGTTTATTTTTCCTTGCTTAGATATTTGCGGGGAATTATTTTTCTCTGTCTTAGTTAAAAAAAAAAACAGTTTTCTTGGAATTTGGCCACTATTCCTTAGACACCGCTCGTATTCAACGAGTGCAACTTTAAAGGGTATTTTATGCGCGGGTTCCTCGAAACAGCCACGGAGTAAAGAGGGTCCGAGACATTTTTAAAGAAATGAAAGAGACATGAGTAATGAGATGGTAAAGAAATGGGAGACGCAAGACGATGGACATTAGCAGGTTGGCGCCTTAATGAGAAGAGGCGCAAGCGGATACATTAAGGTGCATGGCTCATTATGCACGACGGGCGTAGGCGTACGCCCAGCCCCCCAGGATGCGCTTCGAAATGAGAGAGAGCGTCGCCTTCTAATCATCTGATATGAGCTTTTAAGCAACATGTGCTTGGCTCACTACATTAAAAATAATGGCAACTCTTGATGGAGTCGACGTACAACACCTGATACAAAACGCCCTGAATCTCTAACAATTCAAACAGATGGATCACGCCGTTATTTGTGTTGTTGTGGAATGTGGTAGATCCACACACGCGCGCACGCAAGAGTGGCTGCTTTTAATTGAATGTCGCACTCACGCCTCGGGATTTGTGTCGACATAGTGAGAAAAGGCGGTAGAACTCAAAGGGTTGATGCGCGAGAGGAATCCGTCCTCGTTGCTCGGGATGAAGACGCATCGTCATCTTTTGCCGTCGACTTGACAAATGGTTGATGTCGTTGGCACGCGCGTTTATAACGTCACTTTGAAGCGTCAAAAATTATCAAAAAGAAAAAGTTTTTAGTTTTTAATGAGAAAATATGCAGCAAAACTTTGAAGGGATGTAAATTGTTGACGTGTCGCTGTTTTTATTTATTATTAGGATATTGGATGTGGATTCATGGGCTGAAATGCAAAACGAGTATGACGTCATAAGCATCCTTAATGTTCTCGACAGATGTGACCGACCTTTGACCATGCTGAAAGAAGCCATGCAACGACTTAAACCTGGTTCAGGTCGATTATTAGTGGCTTTAGCTCTCCCGTTTTCATCGTACGTGGAAAGCGGTACGTAATTAAAAAGTTTACTGTTATTCATTTGTAATTGGTTTTTATCACATTTGCTACAACAGGTAAGAGCGACCACAAGCCATCCGAAGATCTTCCAATTGAAGGTTCCACTTTTGAACACCAGGTGAACAGTGTGGTCAACAACGTTTTCACAACGTGTGGATTGCAGGTGGAACGTTGGGCCCGAGTTCCATACCTGTGCGAAGGAGATCTTCATCAGTCGTTTTATTGGCTTTTTGACGCACTTTTTGTATTAAAGATGGCTGGACCATCGTGACTTTGAGATGTAGACAGTCTTTGATTTACTAATTACAGATGGATTTTTTTTTGTTTCTTATTGTATTTTGAAACTGTGCAAAGAATATTTTTCGCCATCGAAATGAAACTTGATATAAAAAGAAAAAAAGAAAAAATGACGCCTTGAAGACTTGGAGCGTGTACTTTTTATTTATTTGTGTGCCGAGTTTCATTTTTAAACGCTTTTCATTTCTTAGATTTTCCCAAACAAATATAAACAGTTTTCATTTCATTTCGCCACGCACCAACAACAGCCATTAGGCAAAGTTTGCGCGGGAAAAACTCGCCCATTAAGCAGTAATAAAACAATGCATCCATTCTCGGTGCTTCTTAGCCAATTTCCACTCGGATTAACATAAATAGCAGGCACCCGCTTTGCGTTCTTTTTCTCTTTTTCTTTCTTCCTTTCTTTCTTTCCTTTCTTTCTTTCTTTCTTTCATTCTTTTCTTTCTGCATATTTTTTATTTTAAGTTTTCCTTTCTAAAAGGAATTATTGGGATTTGTTTATGGGGTTTGCTAACGCCGGCTTAACAAACTCGTAATGAGATCCAGCGTCCACACGGGGCGTGTGGCGAGGGCGAGAATTTTCAATTAGTTGTAGCTTCTTGCAGCTGGAATTTGTTGCTCGTGCGTCTTTTAATTCTACCCGTGGCGGTGCAGTTTCTTTTATTGGCGCCTTCAAGAATTCGAGAACAAAATGAAAGCTGCCAGCAGAGTGAAAGACGTGTCTGCTTAATGAGGCGCCTTGCATGATGGACAGCTCAGCTGGACCTAAGATGGCGCTCGCAGCTGCTTCTTCCGATACCACCTTCCTCCCCCCACTTTGCCTAGCATCTCCGCCTCTGGTCGTCATGGCGACGACGCAGCCGTGTCACGCGCATTGCTGGCGCTCGCCATTAGGCATTAATTTCAATCTTCTCCATTTCAATATTCATAATCCTTTGATGGCAGGCGTGATGAGCGAGGAGTCGGCGTCTCGACGAGAGCGGCGGGTGGCGATTAATGCAGATTTACTGCAGTGTCACGCACTTCACATTAGGCCTAATACGCCACCAACACAATCATCCCATATCAATAAACCACTCTGTCACGAGAAACGACCAGATTTAGCGAATCTAAAGAATAACGCTTTATCAGCAAACACAAAAACAAGTTACATTGTTATAGCTGTGATGTGATGTTATGCAAGGGTCAATGAGTCGTCGCTTTGCCGTCTTCGGACTCGTCCACTTGACCGGTGAGCGGTGACCATCGACCGAGACCGCGGGTAGGGTAGGGTACGGTGCAGGGAGGGTGCACGACTTTATCGAAGTCGTTATTGCACTTCTATTTGCTATTGTTGATTCTGAAAAGGGAAAAACTGAACGGGATTTAAATATGTCATCTTTATAGCGCCGATTATTTAGCATGAGCGAGAGGAGTAAATCATAACTAGGCCATATTTGCTAATCCCGCCATCATTCATACAGCACGACACGCTGCTGCTGCTGCTGTTTTCGCCCGACACTTTTCCTAAATCCTTCCCTTCGCTCGCTTGCGTCTTTATTTTATATTTTATTTTTCTAATCCACCAAAAACGCTTTCTTGGGCCAGTCAGATCTGCTAATAAATTTATGAATGCTTTTAGCGCTCAAACAGCTTTACAAGAATGACAATTTCTTTTGCCCCCTTTTCGACTACGACTCCTAAAAACGACTCGTCGTCTCAACAACGCCACAAACGCGTTAATCAACCGTCTGTGAAGTAAGTATAGCCCTTTCCTTCCCACTCACTAGCAAAGGGCTCTGTTTTATTTCTTTACGAATGTTAAGAACAGATGGAGCAACTTACATACGTGCTATGTGTGACTTGAAAATGAGGACTGTTGGTAGCCAACGAGGTTCATGAGACATGAGTGAATCATTTTGATACGCTTGAGTGAAAGCAAAGTACAATGAATTCGTTTGTTCTTGTAATAAAACTCGAACGTGTCTATGAATAACTGAATGTCGTCTACTACGGTAATTCTTTTCACCATTACTCGTGACATTTCATCGGGTATAATCAACTACTACAAGAATTATTTGATTTAAGGACAAAATTATGTGGGGTCTTTGCTTATCAAATGACACAAAATAAGTTTTTCAAACTATCAAATAACGAATTCTCTTTCTTGCATTTAGTTTTCACATGTAATTGTGATAACTGAAACAACTTTAACAGTCTTAAATCACAAATACTTCATCATTTTTGGAACTTTAAAAACTTTTTAGCAGTTGGCAACATTTTCTTTAAATCATTAGGACATTAATTTCATTTTTCAAATTTGTAATTTATTTATCAGTATTTGCTTGAAAGTTATTGCAATGATGCTGCCTCTGAAGGGATGCTTTTTGACACACTCGATGAGGACAGTGATTTACTACTACACGATTAGGTCTCGATCGATTCCAACGTCAGACATATCTACTGAATATTCGTCTACTAACTTATCACTTCAATATTTATTTTTACTTTTACTCTATAAATTTAATTTGCTTTTCATTCTCACAACATTAGTTCTGGTACGTAGATAATAATAAGGTTTTCTCAATGCTATATATTTTTTTAATCTTGAGCAGATCGATGATTAATTTTTCCATTACGGTAAGTTTTTTTTATTTTTTTTATTTTTTCCCCCCGTTTTCTAAAGTTGTTTACCGTTTTAAATTTAAGGTCCATGAGCAAGAGCACGACGGTTGTCATCACTTTTGCTCTACTGTAATGAACTATTCGTTCAGATAGTAATGAAATGTTCTAAAGATAATTAATTTATTTTTATTCGTGGTACTTTGCAGTCATTTTACAATTATTTTTTTTTAGTTTTTACCATTCCAATTAATTGATAACAAGTTTCTTTTAGCCGCCATGAACGAACTTGTGTTGCTGAGCAACGGCTTTGATGACATCAAACCATCGATCGGCGTGCTTGGATAGAGAGCGAGCGACTCCGCTGTGTAGCGCTTGCTTTATTTCTTCCGACATGATTAAATGATCATTACAACATGGAAGCTGCGGCCGTTTGAACGCGGAAAGACGCAAGTATTTACAAAAATTTGAGTGTTAAGTTGTCATCAATAAACCTCTATTGAAATTAGGCTTACATACTTATGGAAATATTTGCAACAATTGTGCAAAGAGTTTAATAAAATCTTAATGTGTTAATAACAGTTAATATGAGTAGTGTTTTGATCCTTGAAATTTATTCTTTTATTGACTCATAATTCAAGTAACACTATTCAGAGATCTTTTCAATTGATTTTTATTTTGTCTTTTATTTTTATCCCTTGTTATAAATTCTTAAATTAATTTTTTTTCGCATTAATAAAAGTATAAAATATTTTTTTTTTATTAAACAATAATTTAACTAAAGAAAAATCTGAAAGCCAAATATTTATTTTTCTAATGAATAAATATTTATAATCGATTTTATATTAGAATAATGAGACAATTTTTTCCAATTTCCAATTTATGTTTATTTTTATTTGATAGAAACTTATAAGCAATAAAAGAAAATATACGTTCCGTCAATGAATGCTCACTTTATCAGGTCTGGATATTAAATCCACAATGAAGCTGTTCTGCTTTCAGACGGTTTTCGATTGACGCTACAAGGCTTCAAAATGGCGGTTTTTGATTACTACGAAAAATATTACAGGAAAAATAGCTGTAGTAATGAGTAAATTTTACATAAAACCATTTTTGAATGCCTACGAAAATTGTAAGAACCAAGGTGAGTAGTTAGAAAGGCTAAAAAAGTCACATTATTTGTAAAATTAATGGAAATAGCTGCAAGTGCTGTGGTCATTTTCACGCTGCACTTTTTACTCTCACACATATTATTCATTTTTACCATCTCCCCACTCTAATTAATTGTTGCACTAATGAGAGCGTACAGAGGATAGGCCGCTCTGCACTTCACTTCACTCATAAGGAGAAGCCCATCGCTTCAATTTATCAAAATGATCGTCTACCCAGCATTCTAAAGTTGATAGGAGATAATAAAATTTAAAAAAAAGAAACATATTATTGCAGATTACGGTTCTGATTCTACTGTCATTGATACAGTGGCGTGTACCATCAAATACACACTTAAACTGCCCTAGGGATAAATCAAACTGTGTTCGCCGAGTAGTACAAAAGGTTGGTAGCACCACTATAATAGTTGACCATTAATTTAAAGAAATTAATACAATTTTTTTTCTGTTTAGAAATTTTTGCCCGTATTAGAAAGATACAGAGCAAGTTTACCTGAAACATGTCCTCTAGCGCCACAGAGAGATGTTTACGGCATACAAGAAAGTCAAAAGTTGGAGGAAGGTCCGGCCAATTGGCGATGTGGTTTATGTGGAAAATCCTTTTATTCAGAAGCATATCTTGATAGACACTTTGATTCAAGACATTTTAACGTTTTAAATATGGTAAATTTAGAATTTTAAACAAATATTTTGTGCTGCTGCTTCAATTAAAATGAAACTGTTTGGTAGAGAAGCGATGCCGTGTGTTTGGCCAGGTACTGCGACATCATGCGATGCGAAGTTCTCATTACCAAACAAGGTATTGCCATGTCAGTAGCAGTCAAGTCGGCGGAAACGTTGAGTGCTGTGGCTCAGCTTCCCGTCATGCCGAACGTTAAGGCGAATTTGAAGCAGGCGGGTTGGACCGAGAGATGTCAAGAAAAAAAACTTCGAGAACTTAGGAATAAATGCCAGGTAGATTTAGCTTTATTTCTGCGAAATTTTGTCTACATACCATTGTTTTTTTCTTCTTTTTGGTAGGTTGTAATTCGTGATTGCATTAGTGGACTTTTGCTCAATTTGTCACTCAAGGATTTTAAAGAAATTGAAGGTGAATTGAATTTGTTGACGTTTGGAAATTGTGTTAATGTTACAATTTGCTTGTAGAGGACTTGAATAAAGCTGTGTGCTCATACCTGACATGTGAAAAATATTGGGAAAATCCTCTAACGGAAGTGAGAGAAAAATGGATTAATGTTGTGTGTGTTTAATAGAATTTGCACTTTAGATTCGGCAGTTTCCGGTTGCATTAGCCGTCTTGTTTCTTTGCCTTCTTGTCACTGGCATGTGTTTTTGCTACTATGTCGTGTGGGTAATGTTTGAGTGAGTAATAAGAAATTATCTGCTCATTATATTTTTTTCTTCTTTTTTTCCCTCTTTTTTTCGTTTTTTTTTGTTTACATCTAATTTTTATTTTTAGTTCGAGTGATTATTACGGCAAGGAAGACTATGGCGACGCTGTTTTGCCTAATCACGTGTACACGGAACATCTAGTGTGTGTTCAATATAACCACAAGTGCGAACTTCGTCATCGGATGATGGAGCGGTGAAACATCCCCTTTCTTCGAATTAAATTGAACTATCGCCTCACATCGACCCCGACAACGGGTGCGATTAGATACCGAGCACACGATTCGGTATCGCTTTCCTAACTCTTGAGCAGACAATCTTTTTTACCCGTCCGTCGTCTTAGCCATTGCATTTGTTTTTAATGATCTCAATTATATTCTTCTCGTTGCCTTGTTGCGTACAGTACATCAAACTGAACGATATTTTACTCTTTTATATTAGCTTACACATTTTCACTTGCTCTCATATTGGTAGATTTTTTTCGTATACATATTTTGAACGTGTTTGAGGTTTGCCTTGTGATCTGATTTTTTTTTTTTTTAAATCTTTTTTTTTCCCTTTTTCTCTTTTTCTCTTACTGGTTAAATGGTTACTGCTTATTTTCTCTTAGAGAATCAGAAGTAGGTTTGTTCCAACAGTTTAGACGAAAATAAGGTTTTTTTTGTACATTTGTAATGCCTTGTCAAATAAAGTTTTAAAAAAAAACCAAACAAAAAATATGCCAATTTCTTTTCTTTAATTTTATTATTACTACTGTATAATTAGATTATTGTTTTTTTCTTATACTATAACAATAAATTTTCCCGGTACACGATTGTTCATTGTTACAAGAAAAAAGAACAGTATCGTTGTCTATTCCCTACTAACAACACAACGACTGGTGAAGAAAATGAGTGAGGTTCAGACGAGCGCTGTCAAAGTGAGTCGTTGGCGTATGTTGAAAAATTGTGCATGCAATAATTATTATTATCTTTAAATAGTTGACTCCATCGCAATATTCAAGATTATGCCAGCTGAAGATGAGCCCGGAAGAAGTTCTTGGTTTCCTTCGACTTTTATGGGCAAGCATCAAATCAGAAAAAGAATGTGAAGAAATTGAGCCGTACATATTCATGGTAAAAACTAAAAACAACAATAAATAATTATAATTTTTATTTATTTTTAAATTTTTTAGCCAAAAAACGTTAATTTGGCATTTCCATTTGTGCCATCACTTCCAGTGATTGTGTTGAGAGCTCGAGAAGTCAATTCTGTAGAACTTCGGCCTATTTCTTTTCGAAATGATGATCTCGTAAATGGCTCGTATAGAATTTAGCTTTTGTATGTGATAATTTTAATAAGCACATTTTGTAGATACCTCACGGTATTTCAATTGCGCCTCCAGAAAATGCAAGTTTTAAAATAATAAGTCCACTAAATTACCGTCAGAAAGTGGCTCCAGGAATGAGTTTAATTTTCCAACTTCAGTTTGAAGTGCTTAATTGTGACGTAAGTTTGAGTTTTCTTACGATTCTCTTATTACTTTATCGTTGTATCTTTGCAGGATTATTATACAGAAATTAATTGTTCGTCAAATGGGAAATTATTGGTGATTCCTGTATTTGGTATTGGACCTCGAGCTTACCTTGATCTACCTGATAGCATAACTTTCCCAGCGTGCCCTGTGAAATATTTGTTAAACAAGACACTTATAGTGCGTAATATTGGAGAAAGAGTTAGTCGGTTCACACTAGCAACATTAAATAACAAGTGAAATTAATGAATTGAAATTTATTTTTATTTTTAATGTAATTAAAACAATAGAAAACTTGTTTTCAGATCCTTTAATGTAAATCCCCAGCAATGTGTGATGCCTGTTAATGGCACACTACAAATTGAAATTGAATTCAATCCACAATTAGAAGGTGAAAGCAACGACGAGCTCCTTATTCATTACGAAACAGGTGCATGAATTTATTTATTTATTTTCATTTAGTTTTCAATTTAGTTTTATTTAGTTTTCATTTTTTCGATTTATTGTGTTTTCAGGAGAGAGAGTCTATTTGCAATTAAATGGAATAAGCGAAAACATCAACATACGGTTAGGAAAAAGCACGATTCCTCTACACAGTACTTACATAGGACTCAAATCAGTCCGACAAATTAGCTTGATCAATAGCAGCGACATTTCGTGTCAATTTAAATGGAGTAAATTTGCAACTCAAGAGGAAGAAGAGTAATTATGCTTGAAAAATGTTTAATGGCTAATGTTTCTGTATTAAAAAATATATGAATTTTTTACAGGCTTTACAGTTCGGATTCAATAAATAACGATGTAAATTTTTGTCGTTATGAGAGTATAAAATTGTTCTAAAAAAGATATTTGTAGGATTTGAGTTTGGAAAACGAAGGCAATCAAAGCGTATTTCAGATTGAACCTATGGTTGGCCTTTTAAAAAAGTATTGAAATTCTCCAAATTTACTGTGAATTATCTTTATAGGACGGAGAAGTGTGGCAAAAAACTAACCAAATTTTCAACGTAGTATTTGCACCGGAGGATAATATTCATTACGAAACAATCATGTATTGTGATGTTGTAGGACGAGAAGTACGATTGCCCCTTAAAATATATGGTGAAGGCAAAGGGCCAAATATCTGTTTTGTTACTAGCAAATTAGATGTAGGCAAAATATTAGTGGGGATTCAAAAGAACTATGAGGTAATTAAACAAAAAGTAAAATATAATTGGTCAGGAAGATTAATTGATTGTGTTAAAGGTGGTACTAAAAAACGACGGTTTAATTCCCGCAACGTTTCAAT
The DNA here is from genome assembly GCA_034701245.1 of Strigamia transsilvanica. NCBI lineage: Eukaryota > Metazoa > Arthropoda > Chilopoda > Geophilomorpha > Linotaeniidae > Strigamia > Strigamia transsilvanica. The sequence continues at coordinate 10,083 of JAQIXU010000153.1, forward strand.
TACGTCCATCGAAATCATTATTTGGACGTTATTTCAAATTTACTCCTGAAATTGATGTCATCAAGCCAGACAAAACACGCGTTATTAGTATTACCATTCAGTGCCCAATGTTGGGTGATTTTTATGAAGATTTTTTGTTTGACATTGATAAAAGCCGAGTTCCATTGAAATTAATTATCAAGTGAGTTTGGACTTTTTTTTAAATTAATTCAAATCTACACAACTTTTATTTTTTGCAGCGGGGCTTGCATTGGGCCGACGGTCGCGTTTGAATCTCGCAAAATTAATTTAGGCCATGTGGCGTTAGGTAAAAATGTTACATAAGTATAAACATGATTAAAATTGTGAAAATTTTCCATTTTTACAGGCTTTCCAACAACGAAATTAATTGATTTAGAAAATAAATCTTTAATTCCTGTTCGTTTTCATTTGCGGGTTATTGAAGACAATACCGATAAGCATAATTTAGGCGATTCTGATAGCAGAAGTTTTGAAAACGCTTTTCTGTTTGATACCATTTTGGGTAAAAGCAATGAAATCAAAATTAAACCTGACACATCAAATATCGAACCACAAAGTTCAATAAAAATCGAATTGAAATTAGTCGCACAAATTGTTAAGCAATATAGATATTACTTGATAGTTGATATTCAGGGAATTGGTAAAGCCGTTACTTCTGTTTCTATTCTCGCTAAGTGAGTATCGAATCGAGTCTTATTCAATTCGAATATTAATAATTATTCTCTGCAAATCAGGTCCGAAATACCAAAATTAAGTGTGGTGGATAATAACATAACTTTTGAAAGATGTTTTCTCGATTATCCGTATGAACAAACCATTAGGTTGAAAAATGAATCCGATGTTCCTGCTGTGTACCAAATCAAATTTCAACCTGCCTCTGTTGAGAAGTTAGGTACAATCAGCTACACTAGTTCTCAACCCCAAGTAAATTGAATTAAACTGGAACTGAAACAGAGTTAGTACTTACGAGAAATGTTGATGTAATTTAGGGAATAATCGAACCACAAAATACTTTTTCCATTCCAATCACGATCGTTCCAAGAGCTATTGGGGTTTTACAAGAATCTGTATACATTACTGTGACAGGCCAGAGTGGTTCACAATTAGTATGCTCTTTGGAAAAATATATTCTAAACGATTGCAGTTGTTTTAATGGCAAATATTTTGCAGTGTGTGCCTATTAAATGCACTGTGTGTGGTCCAGTAGTTGACGTTCAGCCTGAATTTATGGATTGGGGAATGGTTCCAGTCTTACAATTAACGAACAAAACTATCCAAATTATTAATTTGTCCCCAATACCTGCTCGTGTGACCGCTAGCATGGTAAACTTATGCTTTGCATATTCACTTTTCTTCATTTATTTATTGCTTGAGCATTCTTTTTCAGGTGAATATAAACTCTGTTTGGAAATTGGAACCCACAAGTTGCAATGTGCCACCAAATTCAACTACGGAAATAGCAATTAATGCGTATTTTCAGGACACACAAAAGTAACCTTGATTTAAAAATAAAAATAAAAACTCCCGGTAACACTCTTGTTGAGTTTAGATTTCAGGATAAAGTAATCGTCAAAATAATGCACAGTGTCACTTATCAAATCCCTGTGTGGGTGAAGACATTTGGAACGACAATTGGTATCGAACCACCAATCGCAGAGCGTTTGATTCTGAGTCCACATTTTAGGTACAAACCCGTCTAATATTAAAAATAATGATCATAAACAATATTTCTAAATTATTCAATGAAGTAACGTGTTGTTGGAAAAACGGTTCACCATAATTAACCATGGAAGAAAATCTCAGCAATTATATTGGTCATCAGAAACACTGCGGCGAGATAAATCCTGCGTAAGTGAATGAACTTGAAGAGTATTTTAATATTGTTTAAATTTGATTTTAGGCGGATGTACCTTGCGCTAGTATCTTTCACTTAGTACCTGCCGTGATGGAACTGTCGCCTGGTCAGTCTATGGAATTCACTTTGCAAGCTCTAAGCGACAAGTAAGTCGGTTTGCATTTTGCTGCGTAATCAAACAAAGTTACGTTTAACTTTTCACAAACAGACCGCAGAAAGTTATGGAGCTTTTTTCATGCTACGGAACTAAAGGCAGAACGAAAAATAAAGAAATGGTGATGCAGTTTGAAGTGCATATGGAGTTCATAGCTCCTTCTTTGAGCTACTCAACCACAGAACTCACTTTCAAAGTGTGCAAAGTACGATATCGTCACGTATACAAATTTGTATTTAATTAACCTTACAACTAATTGTGTATTTAAGGAAAAAAATAAGGATTTGGAAAATCTTGTGAAACCCTTAGCTGTGACTAACGTGTCTGCCCTCCCGTTGACGGTCAATATTGAAGTTACATATCCGTTTCAAATTCTCCTTGATGGCAATGTATTTGCATCGCACGCAGTATGGAATTAATGGGAAATATATACCTATGTGACAATTAATTTGATGAATATGTGATTTATTATTACTATTAGAACATAGTTATTCCAGTCGGACACAGTTCGGAAATTTTAATTAATTTTGATCCCAATTATGTCAACGACAAAGTAATGAGGTCCGTCAAAGAAGAACTGAAGGTGTCCTTTTTGGAGCATCCGCAAGTGGTTGGTTTTGACGAGATCGCACATTTGTTTGACTGATTGAAAGATTTGTTTATGCTCGTTGCAGGATAAAATTCCACTGAACGGTTTTGTATATTTCGCTAATTTATTATTCGATAAAACGGAAATTAATTTCAATATTATGCCAATTGGTTTGGAATGGCGCCAAAGTTTGTGCATATGCAACACAAGTCCTTTCCAAGTTTACTACATCTGGTCTACGTATATAACTTCGTACAACGGATCTGAAATACACTCAACTAAAGATTGTCAAAAGGTGTGCAGAGTTTGGTCTGCATCTTCTCTTCATAATTCTCAAATGATTTTTTTCTCTCTCAAGTTTCTAAGCATTTTGCCAATGCAAGGAGTTCTCCATCCTGGAGACGAACAAGAAGTAACAGTTCTATTCAATGCAGAGAGTAAAGTTTGGCTTGAAGGAATTGCCGTGTGCGAAGTTGACGATGGTCCTTCATACCCAGTTCGCTTTGTAGCGCAAGCTGCCGAGCTGTCTTACGATTTATTTCCAACTTATATTGCTGTAGGAAACCAAGTGAGTACCGGTAACTGTTAATTGCTGGATAATTGTTTGCTTATTTAATTTCTTGTAGGTGTTCAATGAAGTCATCAATGTCAAAGTGATGTTGGCAAATAAGGGAGACGTAGGATTCCGTTTCTCCGGTCGTTCCTATCCACTAACTGAGGATGGTAAATCTAGCATAGAGTCTTCTGATTCTTGCAATTTTTCTCTACTTATTCCCACAGAAGTAAGGAGTAGTAAAAATCGTAGAACATGTTTGTTAAAATATTGTTTCCAAGGGTTTTATCGATGCTCACGAAACTCAAGTGTTAAATATCAAAATTCTGCCTGTATACCCGTGGAGTTTTAAATATGAAGTTTACGTAAATATGATTGATTAATTTTTGTGATGTGTGGGTTATATTATGTGCTTCACAGTTGGAAATCGCTCATTTCGAGCCTGCGCTTGTAACTGTAGTTGGCCACAGCGTATTTCCATTTATAGGTTTAAGTGTGGACGAGATTACATCGAATGATATGCAAGTATGATGATACATTAGGAGTTTATATAAAAAGGTGATAAAACTACATTTAGTGTGTATTTCAATTGCAGAGTGGCTCACTGATAATGAAAGAGGTTATAACTTGTATCTCTGCATGTTTAGTAGATCTAAAAAAAGAAGAACTGGTTGGTGAAAATGAACGCGATTTGAAATCCGTTAAATCTACATTGAACCGTTGGTATACACGTATTTTAACGAACAAATTGGAAGTTTTTTAAAAAATTATATTTATTTGTTTAAAATTTAAACTCAGTTTTGATGGGTTTGATTTTGCGGAATTAGTTATTGACTTTGGTTTTATTATACTGGGCAGCATCAATTCCAGAGTAATTAATGTTTTTAATCGTTCAAATTTACCAATTTCATTTAAACTCGAAGTCGAAAAGGTGAAAAACTCACAGTAACCTTCATTTGATTATTATTGATGAATTTGATTTTCTTCAGTTGAACCATTCTGGTTATTACGTTGATATTGATCAAGTAAGGCAGTTGCCTCCGCTCAGGTCTGTTTCTTTTATTCTGACGTTTAATCCTTTCACCGCAAACATTCCTCTGGGTGAACATACCCTCCGAACATTTATTAAGGTTTGGTTGCTTTTATAAATTTTGCCTGCCAGAAGCTCTTGTGGTTTTGCTTCTAGTTTCAAATTCCTGATTGTTTTTCAGGTTGCGAACGGTATTCCGAGCAGTTTACTGCTCCGCGCCATAGTGACTAAGCCAAAGATGACGCTATCACCTGAATTTGTTGAATTTGGAGAAGTGCAGTGTAGTCATTGCAAAGTTGTAACTATTCAAATGCACAATGATGGATTTGTGCCTTGTGAATGGGAATGCATTCATAAAAAACCAAACATTCCCGTGTGTTAAAACATTATGTGGATGTAGTATTGCCTATTATTACTACGTGCAATTTTTACGAATCTAGAAAACAAGAAAGTCGAAACATCATGGTATTTTAAATCTTATTTTTTTTGTTCATCCTCCCAATGGCTTCCTTAGACCGAAAGAGAGGACGAATTTGGAAATTCACTTTATTCCGCATGAAGATGCAAGTAAACTGCTTAACCCTCCGACACCAAAGAAAAAATTTCCTAGTTATCGGAGGGTTAATTAAAATTATCATATATATAACTATTTTTCTTGTAAAGCAGAAAGTATACACAGAAAAGCTGATCTTCAAGATACGCAAAAGCAGTATAATTCCATCAGTTAGTGTTAAAGGAACCGGCATCGAACCACACATCTTTTTGCGACCTCAGGTTAACATATTTGATCCTGTTCTTCCTAACAGCAAAGGTTGCGAAAAAGAATTAATAATTGAAAACGCATGTAATTTTCCCATTGAGCTGTACAGTGTAGAGTTTGATAAGCAGTTTATAGAAGAAGACATGGTAATTTAGCATCAACTCAGACACAACCAATTATTTGGTCATTATTACATTGCAATTCCTATAGTATGTACGTCTTCTTCCCAATTATGATGAATTGGATTCGACTTTAATACCAGTAAGACATCCTGGAGAGAAGTTCCCAAGCGAATTCAATAAATATTTTACAGGTACTGTGATTTATTTGAGGGATACGAAGGCAACACAGCAATTAATCGGGTGCCAATTAACTGGACGTAACTTATCTGGGGTCATTTAAACGGGTACGGGTGTCAATTAACCACGGCGACAATTGCCACTAAACCGCCGTTGTTTTTTGGCTCACTGCCCCTCTTAACAAGGGCAGAGTAAGATATGTCACATGAGTTTATTGTTCTTCATTTTATCGTTCATCAGTGTAGTGTTGTGATCATTAATACAGTAACACAACTATATTGATAGAGGCGGACATAGCCTCTAATTTTTGTTTTATAATATACTAAAACTACATCAGGGGAGATATTCAATTGTTTGCCTCAGAACGTCTGTTAACTCGTTGGTTCTATTCCTCAATGGTTCTATTCTATTCCAATATCAAAGCTGTCAGTGTACCAAACATTCTATGAGAGGCAATCTGTATGTGATTGATATTAAATGCTTTACATGTTTTCTTTACATGTAGAGATATTGACTAAAACTAAAACTTTCTTGCACACTTACGTGTCGACCTGGCAAACAAGACCGAGTTCCAACGAACTTATAGTTGAAGGTATATAGGGTATTGCATTTTAAAAAGTGGAATTTAAATTTGGACGTTTTCACTCACTTTCAGAAAATGATATCGATTCTGTTCTAAGCGCTAACACAATTATTAAAGAAGCCGAAGCTATAGAAAATTGTCGTTTTAATGACGAACAAAAAGCATTTATACACAAGGTGAATCTATAAACTGTTCCCGGATAAAAAAAAAACCTGGATGATTATTCTAAATTGAACGCTGTAGATGTCCGACCTTACACTGGTAAATGAAAGAGCTTTATTAGAGTTGCCATACGATGCCCAAGAAAAATTGATCGCCATGGTTCATAAATTTTTCAAAGAATGTAAGCAGTTTAATTGACTTCCTAGGTCTGAAGGCTGTATACAACTTTGTTATTATCCAACAGTGGACTTGTTAGGTTTACAAGATGCGCTCATAGATGATCCAGTTCAAACATCACTGGACACTTACTTAGCACCAATCAAATTTCCTAACGGAATTACAGAAGAAAGCGTCAATTATTTGACTATTGTCATTTTTGGCCCTCCCAAAACTGGTGTTTTATTTTTGTTTGTTTTAAATTCCTTTTGTAATTTGAGTCTTAATTAATTTTACAGACAACCTGCAATTTGAAATAATATCAGGTCTTGCTGATCATTTTAAAACAAAGGCCCTTACTGTTGACAATATCGTGGAAGAAGCAATAATTTCAGGAGAATCGCAAGCTGCAGTGGTTGCTAGGGAATTGTGCAGGAAAAAAACAGCAGAAGCAAAATCTAAAGTTTGTAAGTCAAATTTATTTATTTATTTCTTCTAGCTTTTTCTTAAATATTTGTACAATATTTGTATAATTATTTTTACAGTAAAATATGTTACGAGAGCACAGAAAGATGGATCGTTAGTCGTGCTTAGTGTTTTAAGAGAAGAGGTATGTTTTTGAGATTATCCGTGAGTAATAGGTATCATTCTGAATTCGTTGACTTTACACAATAATTTCATTGAGCTGTTTAATCATTACAAAAAGATTTCATGTCAGCACTAATTCCCGCAATGTTTGGCAACATCCTGTTTTTTTTAAATTTAGCCTGTTAGAGAGAGTGTCGTAACGATGCAAATAGGAGACGAAGAACTCGCACCAACAAACCTTCCACCTGGAATTTTATCCGACGTTATAAGACATGAAATTAGAGTATGTACAATAGCTCTAATTTTACTTACTAGTTTTTATGCCTTGTTTCCGTTACTAAAGGGAAAAGGCTATGAAAGTGGATTAATTATAGCTGGCTTGGACAGCAATTTTTGTCTTACTACTGCAGATACAATTTCTGCTGTACTGATTGCGTTCAGCAAAAAGAAACATTTGTATTTTGTTTCGTTGCATAAAACATTTTCTAGTATCAAGGAAAATGAAACAAAAAATAAACTAGCAGAAGGTTAAAAAAAAAAGGAAGATAATTGAGTTTAATATTCTAATTGGTGATGGATTTCTCTACAGCGTTGCAAAATAAAAGGAAATTGAAAGATGAAGTTAAAAAAGTGGAGAATATGTCTGAAGATGAATACGACGGTCTGCCGGCAGAAGGAAAGTTAGACATAAATCATATTATTGACATAATGAAGTCCGAGTGGTTTCTAAAGTGAGTGTATAAGGAAACACAGCGTTGATAGGTAAATTGGACGAAAGTGATAAATTGATTCTTTACTTTTATTTCCCCAGCAAACGAAGTACATCGAGAGAAAGACGAGCGTCGCGAGTTGTAGACAGACTAAGATCTAAAAAATCTTTAGTGAGAGATCTTCTTTCTGTATTATCTATAATTTACACAAATTTTTATTTGTTAGTTACAAAAAATGAACATAACTATGGAAGCATTTGATGATATATCTGAAATTTCCGTCGATGATCAAGTATTGAACGACAAGTTTATGGAATATGAAAAAGATTTCGGAGGTCTACTTAACGCTATAGACACTTTCAAGCCTTTCACGGCACCACCAATATCCAAAGAACAATTAGTAACCGCAACATTCCAATTTTATTTTAACATAATGATTAAATTTTCTTTTCTCTTTCTTTCCCAATTTTAGGATTCGGATTCGGAAACGAAAGTACCGGAATCCGTCGAACGGACACCATCTCAAACGGTTTCAACTTTCGACGAACCTAAAGCCATTCCTGGATTTCCGCATTTAATTGCAAACATTTCAACTATAACAGATCCTAGCATAATAGTAAATGCTATACTGACTACATTGCCATCGATCGAGACGATTCAGGATGAAATACAGAATTTGAGAAATAATGTGTTCCTTCCGTCACCTTATTTGCTTTCGGTGCTCATTTTCCCTTTTCAAACGAGGATGCCCATTCCATCGACTAGATTTGACTTTGTTGGACATGCACTCTTCACCGACAAAATGGAATCGGGAGACCTTGAGGATAACGATGAAAATGCCAGCATTAGTGTTTTCGGCGAAAATATGAGGTCGTCGACTCTCTTACAAAAACAAACTGTCAAGTACTCTACGACTCGCTGGATAATTCCTCCACGGGCACAAATGTCGCTTCGAATCCGATTTAAATCTGCCGAGATGGGTCAATTTGATCGAATTTTGCATCTCGAATTGCTCGGTAGCCGTCGTCGGTACCAAGTGTTCTGCCGTGGAACTTGTCGACTTCCCGACATTCACCGAGAGCCGTCCACTCTCTTCGACAGCGTCAAAAAGACAAAACGTGAAAATGAAATTTCCGATAAAATTTACGTTTTGGATACCAAAACTTTCGAATTCGGCCCATTACTTTTAAGCAAACCAGGCATGCCCAATGATTCTCTTAGAAATCAAAACACAACAGTGTGGAACATAGTTAATACATCTGGAATGACGGTAGATATCACGTTTAACTTAACAAACGGAGCCGTTTTTCAATTGGAACCAAGTGCCTTAGTCGTCGCGCATGGCCATCAGGAGACGCTAAAAGTCATTGCTCTACCAGTGGAAGAAGGTGAATTTGAAGACGAGGTTGTTTTCTCGATTAAAGACAATCCGGAATTACATCGGGTTCAAGTTAGTAACTTCAATTTTCAATTTTCGATTTATTTATATTCTTTAAATTTCTTAAAGGTTACATGTATAGGTGCTAACCCGGTTATTGAATTAGAGCCAATGGAAATTCATTTCCATCGAGTTTTGTTACACAGAAGAGAATTCCAGTCAACGACACTAATTAATAAGTCTATGTTGCCCGTATTTTGGAAATTGAATCCATTGAATTGTGGAGATGAGTTTATATTTCCAGTTGTCAACGGTATACTCCTCCCAGACACCACTTCGACGATTAAAATCGGTTTTCAGTCATCAACTCCTACTATGAGCGTAAACTCCGTTCACATTGAAGTAACCACTCTAAATTCTAAACAAGAAATGACCAAAATGATTCGTTTCGTTTAATTGCAGATGTACGACATTAATAATAGTGTGGGTCTGACGCAGACGGAATCGTTGGCTTTATCGGGGGAAGCCTACGATGTGGCTGTGGACTTGATATTCCCAAAAGGTAAAATACTTGTACACTGCGTTTGTGTAGTGACGTAGGAAATAATTTTCAGGGTCTCAAGAAAATGTACTCGATTTTGGGTACATGCGTGTAAGAGAAGAAACCAAGTTGGCTATTGCGTTAAAAAACAAGGGAAAATATGAGATTTTATACAAGTAAGAAGAATTGGAAATCATTTTGTTAACACATCTAAAATCTTATATTTTTTTTTTAGATTTGTTTTTCTGACGTCGTCGGTTGATGTAGAATATCACAAGCTTTTAAATATCACTCCGTTAGAAGGAAAGCTTGGACCAAATGACAAGCAAGTTACGTCTATTCAGGTATCTACCCTGCACACAATGCTACTCGTTTGTTTACTTCATATACCGTCTGCTATGCATTTAACTTAATTAATGTCGGGTACAAAGATAAAATTAAAGTTGATACATTTGTCAACAGTTTACGGCCAAATGCAAAAGGGAGTTATCGATTTCCGAAGTTCCATTCGCTATGTGCAAAATCATCGAACCAAACATGCACGCCAATGAAAACGGCACCGTAGCTGAAATACCAATCAAAGTTACTCTGAAAGCCCTGTATTCCCGGTATGAAGGTTGAAATTTTATAAACTTTTCAATTTAATGTCAGCTGTGAACGTTTTACTTCACTAGATTTAAATTGAGACCCGAGAATGGGCTTAATTTTGGATCCTTAGTCGTTAGAAGCACGGTTACTCGAACGTTTTACATCGGAAATACTGGCCCGTTCAATTTCACATTTGAGCTTGACAAAGAGCAATCGAGCGATCGAGCATTAAGAGACAGTCAAAAGTTAGCAAAAGCAGGTGATGGGTAAGTTAAAAGTGTACTATTTTAGATTCAGTAATTGATAAAAAAGTTTTTTTTAATAAGCAAGGAATTTCTACTCAATGTGGATAAATTTACTGTTACTCCGTACAACGGAACTGTACCTGTAGGTCAAGAAATAGCAATTAATGTTGGATTTTCGACGGATGAGCCGGGGAAATTTAGTGCCGTGAGTAGTTCAATGAATTTAGAAATAATGTGATCCAAATGCCTTAAATAAATAGGAGATTTTAATAAACATCGGACACACTGACACGTTTCACGATGTAACGTACCCGATCCTCGCAGAGGTTTGCATTCCAACGTTCGACGCAAGAAACTTGTCTATTATATTTGAAGAACACCCTATTTGTGAAAACGAATTCGAAGTCAAAGATTTGCTCAAGGCAAACGATTTGGTTTTAATTTTTGTATAATTATTGCATTCATCTTGTGTTTTTATTTTTAAAGACTGATGTAGTTGGCGTTTATTGTCAAACGAATTCGTTATTCACCTTTAGGGATACAATGCTCGACACTTCAATCGAAGCCCATTTCAAAATCTATAACGATGGAAAAGTAAATTGATAATGAATATATTATTTACAATATTCTACAGTTGGTTTCTATCTGCACAGGTTCCTGCCGATATAGTCGCAACTCTGACGCCATCGAAGAGACTCGAGACTATTCTTCCGACTAGTTTTTCCGTTCAACCTCATCAATCAACTATTTTGCCCTTTGATCACATATTTCTTACCGTAACGTTTCACCCCAAACAGTTACAAGTGCGTTTTAAAATTTCTACATAGAATACGTGATGTGGCCTTTCATTAATGCTAATTTTCGTATTGCAAATTAGAAATACGAATCTCTTCTACAAGTGTCATTATCCCATGCATGGTCGGACGTAGATGACAACAGCGTCGTATTTAGTGTGTGCGGTGAAGGGGTTTTGCCGTTGGTTACTATTACTAAGCCAATTTGCCAGAATGACTCGTTTTGTTTAACATTTTTACAACTACTCGTGGGTGAAGTTCAACAATTAAAATTTCAGCTTAAAAATATAAGCGCAGTGCCTGCCATGGTAAATTGAACACTTAGAAAATGCGCACATTAAACGGATTTTTCTTTTTTTCTTTTTAGATTACTATGGAGTTATTTGATCCTAATGGTGGTTTTTGGGTAGCGCCTTTGTCTTCCGAGGTAAAAATTTCCGTAGCTGATGAGGTGGTACCAGAAAGAGAGTTAGATCCCTCTTCGACAAGTATCTTTGATGCCGGTATATGTGAAAATCAGGAATTCAGAATTCCATTCAATATAAGTAGTAAAAAAAATATTTTTTAAATGTTTTTTTTTTTACATGGGTAATTATTAGACGCGACATTACCAGAAAAAGGAACAACTTTCATGTTACAAGCGGCTGAATCAGCAGAATTTGCAGCTTATTTCGCTCCCACTTCAAATAAAATATACAGTGCGAGCGTTCGTTTTGATGTTTGGGGAAATTATTTTGATAAACCCGTATTGACATTAATGGGGGAAGGCTGTGATGCAGAATTGTTGATAAAAGCGCAAAATGACACCACTTCTGAGGAAGCTCAAGTAAAATTTTAAGCTTTAAGTTTTGAAAAAATGTGAAAATTTTATATTTTTTACAAATCAAGGATTCGACCTGCTGGAAGCAACCGGAAAAATTTAATTTTCTGGATTTGGGTCAATGTCACGTGAATCAAACATACAAAAAAACAGTCACAATGATCAATAAAAGCTCATCGGTGGCACGATTTGAATGGTCACCGAGTGAACTGTTAAATTTTTCTCCTCAGGTATCGGACACTTTTATATTATGATCGCAATACTGGATCTGGGATTTTGAGCTGATAATTTTTGTAGATTGCGCATGTGAAAGAATCGAGTCGAAAAGATGTGGCGGTCACTTTTCACTGCGAAACGCCCATTTCTATCACCCAAACAAGAGTTGAGTGTAAAGTGTGTCAGATACAATTGCTCGAGTCTAAAAGCGAAGTAAACTACTCTTCCAATTGCAATTTTTAAAAAAAAAAATACGTATATACACATTTGTTTTGTGCAGATGGAGTTTTGGGATGATAGGAAGAAAATAGTTAAATGGGTGAAAGTGCTAGTTGATGAAGTTGAAGAGCGTGAATCACAAGAATCTGTAATCAGGTATACCATGAGTAACAAATTAATCATTAAATTTTAATTTCTATTTTTTGAAGTGAAAAATCCAGAGAATACGTTGACAAAAAGAGAATAGAAACAGAACCCGAACCGGAATTTGAAGTGGTTCCAAACAGCGAACACATATTGGATTTATTGGTGCACGTTCAAACCGCTTATTGCACATTCTCTCTGGACACCAAGATAATTAATTTCGAAAACACTTATGTATTCGATCGAAGAACAATCGAGTAAATTACAACCCACTATAAATCACCAGGTTATTTACCTAAAATTATTATTTCAAGTGTCTGTATGGAAAATACCGGTACAATTTCATTGGAAGGAAAATGGCAAGTCAAACTAAAAATCGACAAAAAATCGGCAACAGGTATAAAAATGTAAGCGAATGAACAAGTTATAAAGTTGTAATTCTTTTCTAGAAATGCTTTCCCCGCGTTCAGCCTCGGACGATTACCTCGGTCCTAATGAGGCTCCAATTTCGATAACCCCCGATGATATTTTTATTAAACCAGGCGCTCAACAAATATTTCAAGTCAAGTTTTCCCCACTTGTCGTTGAGTGTTTCAATGGAACAATTTCAGCTAAGTAAGTTCAAACATAATTAAAAACTTTAGATGAACTCTTAATCCCTTTTTTTTAAATCGCAGAATCAGCAATGTGTTGCCAAATTATAAAGAAGCCCGAATAAAGGTCGTAGCACGCAGTTTACTACCTTTTTGTCATTTTAAATTAGAACATTCGGACTACATAACTGGAAATAGACGAGACAGACAGCTTCGTGTTCCCCCCGGAGTTATGTTGGATAGTTCGATTAAAGTCATCGAAATTAATGTATCTGGACTCGGAATGGAAGTTCTTAAGTGAGATGAAAGGATTTGATTTGATTAGTTCATTAATATTGTATATAACCATTTTATTTAGGTCATTTATGATCGTAAATCCCACGAATGCTGACAACGTATTTCTGTGGCAGAAGATGGAACCACAAGCGGATGATTTCACTTGTTTAACACCGACTGGAAATCTTCATGCTGGCATGTCAACACAGATTTCGTTTAAACTTCGATCACGGAACATTGGAGTCACCGAGTCGTTTTGGAAATTTGTTCTACCCAATGTTAATTTAGTAGTGCCGTTTCTCCTCGCCGGTATAGTCAAAGAGCCAGAAGTATTTGCAAGTTGTTCGGCGATTACTATTGGACCTTTACTGAAAGGTGAACAAACCTCTATTTCAAACGCGCATCACCTTTAGGTTTAATGTAGATTGATTGTTAAATGACAAATACAATACGCCATGTTTTCTATAGATTCCATAGGCCTTTCGACCGTTTCCGGTTAATTTCAGTGGTTTCAAATAAAATGAATGTCTATTTGAAACCACTGAAGATGGAACCAAATAAAAATAATTTTTCTTTGGCAGGGCAAAGCCACGAAACAAGTTTTGATTTACTAAACCATGACGATTGTCGCATGGATTTTTCATTTGATGCGGAATCGTGTTACACTTCCGGTCGCCAAATGCATCTGCAAATATACCCTATGACTGGCGCCATTCCTCCGAATTCCAGGTTCAATGTCCGAAGAATATACTTTTTGTTTCCAATTAATCGTCTGTCTCGTAAATAATTAGAAACCACGTGCGAGTAAACTTTAAAGCGATAGCAGCAGGGAATTTTAATTTCACCTTGTTCTGCATTCTGCCTAAACGAAGCACTCCAATCAAAGTCAACGTTAAAGTCACGGTGTACGAGATGAAGCTGCTCGTGTATATTACATCAGGCACTGAACGTGTGGAGATGCAGCCAAGCAAACCATGCAAAATGGACCTAGGGAAGGTTAAGGCTATCAGATCCCACAACAGTTTTACAGTACAAGTAAAAATGCTACGTTTCTATAGGTAAACATAGGCGAAATGTTGACTGCGACTGTTGTGATAGTGAATAGTGGAGATGTAGGATTCGAGTACAAGTGGTCGGTCCGGATTAGACAAAATCGATCTAGCGACATGATTACTTCGATTTCTCCAGACTCTGGTTACGTAAAAACAAACGAGTCGGAGACTTGCATGGCATATGTAAAACCGAACATCCAATGCAGAATAGAAAGGGTCGATTTTAAGCTAAAAGTACATCGGTATTTCAGTATTGAGCGCTATCGTATGCTAATAAACGCGTTTTCACAGATTTTGGGAGGACCGTCTTATACGTTAAGCATTAGCGGCGAAGGTGAATTACCAGGTGTGACTTTCAGTAGTTCCTTGGTGGATTTTGGCTGCTGCTATAGCAACATCAGTACCCAAGAAAAAGTTATCTATTTGACAAACACGCATCGCAAATCTCTAAGGTGACTTTTAGTTTTATTCTGTTTTTTTTGTTGTTGATTTATTTCGCTTTTTGTTGATACAGTGTCCAGTGTTTGTACACTGCGTCGAACACGTTAAATGTACATTTTGATACTTGCGTCGTAGCACCACAGGAGTCTAAAAATATCGTTTTTGTATTTACGCCGAAAATGGTGAAACCGTACGAGGAAAAGATCTCGTTTCTTATCAACAGTCACATCACAAAGGTGGTGACGATGATTGGAGAAGGAATTGAAATGAAGGTAAAGTGGGGTTGTGTTGTTTTCAAATTGAATCTCAGGTTTGTGAATTCATTTAAAGGTTGCTGTTGCAAATTTCCATGACAAAATGGTTAAATTTGGAGCGCTCAGGATTGGAGATATGAAGCGAAAGACGATAGTGGTTGTCAATTCGAGTAAAGCAATCATCAATCGGCCGTCATTTCAGTTGAGTTTGGAATCCACGTGCGTGGAGGTGCGCGAGTCTCTTTTCCTGAGCGGAAAATGTGCCCTCGTTATGGAAGCAATGCGTGGACAATGCAGCGTTGACGTCGTGTTTGCTCCTAAGTGTCGTGTGCCAAATTTTAGAGTGGGATTGACGTTCGTATCAGGAAATACTCGACTTCCAATCAGTGTAGTAACAGGAAGCTGCAAAGCACTTGAGGTTACATTGCTTGATTCCGTCATTCTGTTTGGAGCTGTAGTTGAAAATACAACAGTAGAACGTAAATTACTCATGAATAACACGGGCGACTATGGCACCAAGTAAATCTTTTTTCCTTTCCAAAATTATAAACTACCGGTGTCTGTATTTATATATGTATTTATTTTTCTAGGTTTCACTGGGATAAATTAAAATTTTTTCCTGATTTTTCAGTAAGTCCCACTAGTGGCTACATTACACCCGACTCGCAACTCTCGTTCACTGTTTCTTTTCATCCAACAAAAATGAGCCAAGAAATTAGGCGTGAGGTGAGGGTGAAACCCAAAATCAAAAGTCATGATTAAATTTAAACAAATAAAATAAAGAAATTTTTTTAGGGTATAAAGTGCTATTTGGAGCAAGGCCACGTACTTTCAATTAGCTTAGTGGGATCGTGCATTGAAGTTCCAGCTAATGCTAAAATAATAAAGTTTTCCACACCCGTACGAAAAACTGATCGTCAAGAAATAACCGTAAAGAACCATACGAGCGAAGTTTGGAAAGTGCACCCTAAAATAAATGGTGAATTTTGGCACATGGCACCCGTGCTTATCATTGGCGCTAACGAGAGTAAGCCTTTTGATATTCTTTATTGCCCATTGACTATGACTCGCGAACAAATGCATCAAGTAAATAATTGTACAAATGCCAATCGATGGATAATTTATAACGTGCTTCATTTATAATTTCCATCTAGGGAAGTGTCTTCATACTCCTACCCAATGGGTCTCACTTGGCGTTTAATTTGATAGGTAGAGCTCTTCCACCGGTTGTTGTAGC
The DNA here is from genome assembly GCA_034701245.1 of Strigamia transsilvanica. NCBI lineage: Eukaryota > Metazoa > Arthropoda > Chilopoda > Geophilomorpha > Linotaeniidae > Strigamia > Strigamia transsilvanica. Next base: position 26,341 of record JAQIXU010000153.1, read on the forward strand.
AGTTATAACTCGCGACATCCAATGTAGAACTGAATTTGTTGAATTGTTAACATTGGAGAATTGGTTTCCTACAGCACATAGGTTGCTCTGACGATTCTGTTCGCAAAACAGATTATAAGTAACACCATTCCTATTATTATAGATTTAAAGTGCACATAGAAACAGATAATAAATTAGATTCCAGCTCATTTGTGAACGGGACAAGTTTTATTGATATATTGGGCAATAAGAAGAAAGATTATAAACTGCGCTTTCTAGCGTACAGAGAAGTTGCTGTGCCCATCAAGGTATATTCGACTAAAATATCGCGCTAGGCTGTGTTCAGGGTGACCAGACGTCCCTGCATTGTCTTAATTTACGATTGTTGCAGGTGACATTTCTTAGCGAAGAAACTGGAGAATATGAATTTTACGAGCTATTGTATAAAACCTACAAAGCTGGGCCAGAAGACTCGCTGCAACTGATCACTACTTTACGCAGTACTTTCCGACGCAATATAGTGATGAAAAATCCCCTTAAAACAGCAATAACCTTCTCTATTACGTGTGATCATAACGAAATCCAAGTGCCTACTTCATTAATGGTTGAGGCGGAATCTGAAGTGGGCAAACAAGACACTGTGACGGGAAAACGCTATAAATGTCTGGCGCCATTGTAGCGGGGTATTAAATATAGGTTTTCCGGTCACAGTGTTAAGCTTCAACGCCATTATTTTACAATTATTTTACTACTGACAATTATATAGAATCGCATTACGGTGGAATTCACGCCGTTACATTTAGGCGAAGAACTCGGTTGGATCGAGCTCAATTCACCCGATTTGGGCTCTTTCGAATACGAAGTCGTGACAAAATGTACACACGTAGCACCTGAAAAGACAGTTGTCTTATCTACTTTTATTGGCATGAGTTGCACGACAACTGTTCGCATTCCAAATCCATTTCCCGATCAGAAATTTGAAATGACAATTAAGGTTATACTTTACTTTCATTTTGTTTGGTTTTATTTTATTATCCCCTTTTAATGTTTTCAGATTGACGATCCTGATTTCCAAGTGGAAAAGCCTTTGATACCGATTCAATCAGGAGCTGCAGAAATAGTTTTTGATCTCTCATTTGATCCCTTTTCGCTCGGGGATATTCGTGCCACTATAACCCTTACGTCGCCCACAACGGGTGATTTTTTTATTCCCGTGCAAGGAACCAGCTTGCCACCAAAAGCTCAGGTTTCGTAAATCAATTTGCAGTTTTTCAAAACGTTAGTAAATATCGTGTACGTTTTAGGGCCCTCTGCCGGTGAAAGTAGGGACACCAACTATTATTACTATTCGAAATCCGTTCACTTTTAGTGTTATTCTGGAATGTACTGTGGATAATCCTCAGTTTATTGTAACGCCTTATCCAGAAGTTTTAAAGTCACGAAAGGTAAGGTTGGTTTTAATCAGTGGCGTAGCGATCGGGAGTGCAGTGCATGCGGTTGTCACGGGCCCACGAACCAAGGGTGCCCAGGGAGGGTAAAAATAGCGACTATATATTTTGCCAAGGACTAAAAATTCTAGTTACGGTTTTTTCTTGCTACGCCACTGATTTTGATTCTTTTATCTCCTACAAAAAAGTTGTTTACATTCAGGAGTTGAAAGTAACGGTGATTTACGACCCTTTTCCATATTCTGTGCTGGAAACGGTAACTGGAAAAGTAATGTTTAATGCTATTCGAGAGGATGCTGGTGTTAGTATAGTTCACTGGATTTATTATTTGCACGGTAGTAAATAGTCTGTTTTTTTTTGTTGCTTTTTGTAAACAGTTATATTAAATAAATAATAAGTTATTGCAAGCTTTCGTTCTGTTGTGTTGGTATAATTTTAACACAAATAAAAATAAAATAAAAAATAAAAAAGGAAACATCTTAGGAAACAAGGAAAAACAAAATATAAACTTACAGTTTCTGCAAATGGCATTAGCTTCATGGCATCGCCCAGATAAATCTTGACTTTTGACCCCCGTTTATCCATTTTAATTTTATCTCCAGGCGCCAGTCTAACTTGTAAGTCAAGTCCATGAGTTAACTATTGTCTGGCTAAGATGCCAAACACGTGCGTTGGCGCAGGCTCGTGTATGACGTCATTGGCAACGCATTTATTACGTCACCGCATATAGAAGAGCTTCCTCTTCCTTTTACGAACCGATATTGTAGGCGGCTTCAACAGAACAGAACAGCAAAAATTTAGTAAAAAATGAAGATCTGGACTTCAGAACACACTTTTAAGTAAGTTCTAGTTGTTGTGAGATTCCGTACATTCGAAATGAGGTGTAAAAGTTAGTAAAATAAGACCATGAGAATGAAAATATGAAAATATGGGTCAGATTTTTCTAAACTCCTACGATGTTTGTTTATTGTGTAATCATTTCTAGTTGAAGAAGCGACCCGAGATTCACGAGTAGTCATTTAATTTCAAATCTAATTTGACAACTCGTGCAACCAAACAACGGCACATGGTTAACCTTCATTTCGAATCAATGAAACTAGAAAATCGCGAATACCGCTTGAGCGCTTGAGAGTTTAATCTTACGACACTGTTTTGTTTTTTTGGCAGTCATCCATGGGAAACCGTAACTCAAGCAGCTTGGCGCAAATATCCAAATCCTATGAACCCATCTGTGATAGGAATTGACGTTGTCGATAGGAAAGTGAACGACGGAGTCCTGTCAACGCACCGACTAATTTGCACCAAATGGGGACTTCCGAATTGGGTGAATAACGTAAGAAAAGTTAGAGCTATTTGTATGTATGCACGGATTAACCGATTTTTTTTTACCGAGTAGTTGACTGGTGGTGACAAAAACTGTTACGTAAGTGAAATGTCAGAAGTTGATCCTTATAATAGAATTATGACGATGGAATCACGAAATGTAAGTCAATTTCATTGAAAAATAGACAAGTTTGATGACATTTATATTGCATTTAGGTATCACTGAGTAAATATGTGTCCGTGGATGAAAAACTAACTTATTCACCTCATCCGACCAATAACGACTGGTAATGTTATACACTCAATCCTTGCTTTATGGCCTAGATAGGTTCCGGAAAAGTTGGCTGTAAAGCAAAATGCTGTATAACGAATCAGGGGCAATTCCCCCTGATTCGTTATGGAGTTTCACGATTTTTGGCCGTGTCTACGAATGGAATTTTCCGATTTTGGCCGTGTCTACGAAACATTGTGGGCCGTAAGTCGAAAAGTGCCATACTTTCCTAAAGCCGTTATAGCGAAATGCCGTATAAAGAGCAGCCGTATAACGAGGGTTGAGTGTATTTTGTACTTGATTAATAACTTTTATTTATAAAATCAATTTTATTTTCAGCACTCTTCTTAAACAAGAAGCAGTTGTTACCGTCAAAGGGGTTCCTTTAAAAAGTTACTTAGAAGAAAGAGTTACTAATTCCATTTCTACAAATGCCAATAAAGTAAACAAAATAAATAAAAATGTGACGGTTTTGAACTCGTATACTAAATGTTTTCTTTTGTTTTACTAGGGGAGACTGGCAATGGAATGGGTAATCAGCATGTTAAATACGGAAGTACACGAATTGACATCATCCGCAGTTAAAAGTATGGATGAACTTACATCTAGCGCAAAAAAGAGCATGGATGATCTGACTAACAACACTAAGAAATCTATGGACGATTTAACTCGTGCTTTCAAAAATGTTGAAGGATTTGCATCTCCTCTGTCGAGTTCTATACCAAAACTTTAAAATAAAAAAAAAACACTTAATTGCTTCCAAGTGGGAGTAAAATTCAAATGCCATAGCTGAAATTACACGTTTTCATTTTTTGAAGACAATGGTTTTCTAGTTGTTATCTACTTATTAATAAATTACCTATTTAAAACTTTGAAATATGTTTATTTACAAATACAAAACATATTAAATATAAACTGTTGTACAAAATTTGCACTTACAAAATAGGAATTATAAAGTCAAAATGAGTATTAGGTTAAAAATAGACATTTGGAAGTACAATGATTGAGTTTGTCTGTCAGTCCTCCAATTCCACATCAACTTTCAATGTGGTTGGATCCATGGGAAGACTTCCGGATTCTCTAATGATAACAGATTTCTTTGGATGATCTTCTGAGTCAACTTGCAGATCTTCGATTTTACGGACGACGTCCATTCCGTCTATAACTGAACCAAATACCGTATGACGTCCGTTCAACCAACTAGTTGTTGTGGTAGTGATAAAAAACTGGCAGCCGTTTGTGTTTTTCCCTAATAGAATACAATAATTTTTTAAAAAATCAATAAAAATTTTAATTTTTTTTTTCAATCACCAGCATTAGCCATGCTGATTAGTCCGGCTTTCCAATGATTAATTCTAAAATTTTCATCATCAAATTTTGGTCCATAAATGCTAATAGAGCCAGAGCCGTCTCGAGCTGCTAAATCACCGCCTGAATACAAAAGGAGAATTAAAATTATCATAATTTCTATTTTCATTTCCATATATGAGCACAAGAACCTTGGATCATAAAATCTTTGATAACTCTATGGAAAGCAGTTCCTTTATAAGTATTGCCGTCATGTCCAGTAGTTGCCAATGTTACAAAATTTTTCACAGTTTTTGGGGCAATATCCCCGAATAAACCGATAACAATTCGACCAGCATCTTCACCATCTATGTCTACATCAAAAAAAACTTTATCTGTGACGTCAGCAGAAGATGAGTTGGCCTTTGAAAAAGAAAAGTAACAAAAGAAAGTGAAATCCACGCAAAGATAAGAAACTTTCTAACCACCAAAAGATCGGCCAAAGTGCCATTAATTTAAATGAGGAATTCAAACAATCTCACCTGCGCGCCGGTGACAAAGGCTATAGTTCCGAGCAGTACAAAAAATATCATTTTCACCACAAGATGGACTCACTTTCTACTATCTGCTCTCAGCGCCACGAATGCAATCTTCTGCTTTTGCTTTTGTCACCAGTGCTAGAAGTGGCGTTGGTGTTGCAATGCTCGCAATGGTTATTTATACACCACGAAAATGAATACGGTTAGGCTACTTTTTCGTTATAATAATTCGATAGTGTTTTTACGAAGATTCGGATTAACAAATTGTTCGGAACAAACTGCTAGTGAAACTTTAAATGCTCTGAGGTCTAAAAAACCAAAATCTAAGTTTGACAGGGTTAGAACATGATTTTAATACGATTGGATCGATACAGAAAATATTCATTTGTTTTTATTTCAACAGTTGAAGAATTTTGTTGATTGGAGAAGGTGCCAGGTATCTGGCGGCCGTGGGGGCGATGGTGCAAGTTCGTTTCTTCACCTTTGGTGCAATGCAAACGCAGGACCTGACGGTGGCGATGGGGGTAACGGCGGACACATTATTTTTAAAGGTACGCAGATATGAATTCGTGATTTTGGTAAACATTAACTCGTTGTATTTTAGCTTGTTCACAAGTGACTTCATTAGCTCATATGGAATCCATATATCGTGGTCTACCTGGAGAAAAGGGATACAATAAAGATTGCCACGGCAAATCAGCTGAGCACACAATAATCCACGTAATGAAAATTAGCCATCTCTGCAAATAGTTTTTATTAATTTATGCGTTTTTAGGTGCCAACTGGAACAACGTTTAAAACGAAAGAAGGAAAGGTGATGGCTGATTTAGAGGATGAGGGACAAATGTTTGTCGCAGCACGAGGCGGTGCGGGTGGCAAAGGAAATCATTTTTTCTTATCAAATGAACTTCGAGCTCCAGTAGTGAGTGAAATGGGCGCTCACGGAGACTCGCATACTTATTTAATAGAGCTTAAAACAATCGCCGATGTTGGTTTGGTAAGCTATTCGACGTTAACTGAGCAATTGTAATTACATTTATTTTTTTCAAAATGAAGATCGGATTTCCCAACGCTGGAAAGTCTACTCTTTTAAGAGCGATATCGAGAGCCAAACCAAAAGTGGCCGCTTATCCCTTCACGACACTCAAACCGCACATTGGTGTGGTGCATTTTGATGATCATGGACAACTATTTGGTAATTTTATTTATTGCAAGTAATTATATTATATTATTTGTTTTAAATAATTTTTTTTTTTTTAGTGGCTGATATTCCTGGTATTATTCCCGGAGCTCACAAAAACAAGGGTCTAGGCATTTCTTTTCTACGTCATATCGAACGTTGCGTTTCTCTTATTTATGTGATAGATTTATCACTACCCAAACCGTGGATCCAATTAGAAATTCTAAAATACGAACTTGAAAAATATCGAGAAGGATTATCAGAACGTTTACACATTGTGGTGGCGAACAAAGTGGACTTACCGGAAGCGGAACAAAACCTTTCTGAAATGCAAGCTTGTGCTTCGTTACCCGTGCTAGCGATTTCGGCAAAAAAAGGAAACATGATGATGGAATTAATGAGACATTTAAAAGACATTTATATACACAAAGAAAAACAAGAAAATGAAAAACTCTACGATCAGTAATACTGTTAAATAAACTTGAGTGAAGATCATTTATGACATGTATGACTCGTTGATAAAAAATAATTGAAAGTTGATGATTGCTATATTCTTGTAGCAAGTTTGTCTTGTTAAATATGACTAGGAGCACTTTTTTTAAGTGTGTTCACGAGTGGTCGTTTTATCGTTTTTGTACGATATATAAAAGATGATGTTTGCTATAAGCACGTTACGTTTTGGCACAATTCTTTGGTCACATCGTCATTCTTGTAATCGTCTTTGTGTGTGACATATCGAATGGGATTAAGTGTATGCGCAGGCATCACCTTGATCATTTCAGCCGTTAATGGCGCTCCATTGCCCGACAACATGGGAGCATTCTCCAATTCACCCTCATTCGACACAGAACATTGTCTTCCAGCTAATGTTATCTTGTTTCCTAAAGTAGCGGAATATTTACGTGACTTTTCTGGCAATTGAAATTCTATAGAACCAGTGCCTTCTATTTCTACACTAGCCAATGGGAGATCTAAACAAGGAGTTACAATGCGTGGATTATTGGCAAGAATTTCGACAATTTCGCTCGCAGTAGGTCTGTCCTTTGGATCGCGACTCCAACACGCTGACAGAAGAGAGTCTCTGAAATAGTTTTTAAAAAGTTTGTATACATTTTATGTTATTTAGCTTTAAAAGTGTTGATGCAGATTGGCATAAAATTGCAATATTTTAAGAGTTCCTTAGATTCCGTCAAATTTATGCCATTCTGCAAACTGTGATTCGTATTTTATCTTACAAGTAATGTTTGCATCCTTTGGGTACGCGTAAACAGTTTCCATTTTTCACAAAATCCAAAACTTGGTTATTCGAAAGCCCTTGAAAGGGAAAGCTACCAAAGGTGATAATTTCGTACAGTAAAACACCAAAGCTCCACACATCTGACATGGGAGTAAAAATGCCATCAGCCAAGCTCTCCGGTGCCATCCATCTCACCGGTAGCATTCCTATTATACAGAAGGAGAAAAAAAACAATAAATTTAACCTTAAAAATAAAAAGTAAACGTATTTCAAACCTTTCTTATTGAATCTGTAATAATCAGAATCATACATCGATCTTGCCATTCCAAAATCACCTATTTTAACTGTACGAGACGTGTTGACTAAGCAATTACGACACGCTAAATCACTAAAAAAATTAATATATTTATTAAAATGTATATAACGTATTAACAAATAAAATTACCGGTGAACATATTTCAAATTAGCCAAATAACTCAAACCGCGTGCTACGTCAATGGCCATAGCATTCAATCGCTTATTCGACACCTCATCCAAATCTTCAGAAGTTTTTTCATTTACCATCGATCGCCTAGCAAGCAAATACGTTTTCAAATCCCCTAAATCAATGTTGCACATTAGATGGAAATCAGAAACGTAATTTAAAAAGATACATACCGTAGAGCATGAATTCCATTACTGTATATACAGCCTCTCCTCGTGTGCATACAGCCAGCAATTGAATTATATTTTTATGCTCAAATCGTTTCATCATTTCAGCTTCGCTCAGAAAATCCAACTGATAACGATTTTTTTATACTTATAAAATTTACTTACAATTAAATTTCCCCATTTATTTACCTTCTCTTCAACAGTTGATCCAACTTTAAGTGTTTTTACAGCCACTGGAACCCAACCTTTCTCTTCAAAAAATGCTTCACCTCCATACACCGTGCCGAAAGCACCTTCTCCTAACTTTCGATTGAGTACTACTCTGTCTCTAGGGATTTCCCATTCATCTAATGTAAGCATGTTTGTGGATGATGTTAACCCCAATTCACGCATCCGGGCCTCAGTCACTTTAACCTTACTTTCATACCTGAAATAATTTCGCAATTGAATCCGAAAGGCTTAATTATGATTATAATTAATCCTATACCTTCTCTTGAAAAATATGAAACACAAAATCATGATCAAAGCAAAAAGTCCAAACCCGAAAACATTTGCCACTACTATCGCAACTTCACACTCGACGTTCAAAAGCTGGCGAAGTCCTTCCAGGGCACAAGACTCCGGCTCTAAACAATTGAGAACATAATATTTATAACCAAATTTAATTTTTCATTTTTCAAAAATGAAATAAAAAATAAAAACCGCTTACCTTCACTGCCATCTCCAGGAATAATTCCGTTCGGAGTGAGCCAAACGAATAACGATTCATTTAATTCCAACTGACCTTCGTCTAAATTAAGAGGAATGTAACGGCCTACAACATGAGTGCGATTATCGAGCCATTGATATACGTTGATTACTGATAGACGCGTGGCACCCATAAAACGAATATGTCCAGACACGCCATTGAAATTGGATCTGTTTAAAATGTCTACAAAAATGCTGGGGAAGAAAAATTAAAAAGCAACAAAAATCTAAGTAATCAATGCTTCATTTCAAAAAAATAAAATAAAATAAAATAAACTGGTAATCCAATTTTAGTATTTCTCCTGGCCATACCTTGTGGTGTTGTCTGAATGCAAAGTTGCAATATGTGAATTGTTTTGCTTGAACAACTGATCCAAAGCGTAGGCGTAAACCCACACGGCATCGTAGGCATAACCTGCATAGTCACTAATCTCATCTTCCTAAAACATGACAAAAAAATTCAAATAAAATAATAATTTTAAAAAAAAATTAAAAATTAAGAATAAAACTGTTTAAGAATTGGTATTTATAATAAAAAAAACACTGATCAATGCAAGCAATGCCACAAACCCTAAAAACAACACTGAAAGTTTAATCATTTAGTAACTTTCATGCAACCGACATGAAGCCCTTGAAACAATTAACAGTGAAGCAATAACACATAAGCGAACTCCAGACCACTGCAACCAAGCAAAACATTTAAACAAATTCACAAACAAAAAAATAACCAAAATAAAAATTCTAACGGCAATTTTTAAAATGCGCCACAATTTTTCAATTCAAACTAAATTTTTATTCCCCAACAAAAAAATCAATAAGGCTAAAAGAATACAACATTGACATTACAGGATCACCGGAGAACATTGAAGCAACAACACTAGCAGCTTGTTGTGAGTGCACAAATAAATTAGTGGTGAAATTTGAAAATTGTTTCGACGCATGAAACTTACTGCTTGGCGTGTTTCACGGTACGACGGCTGAGGTGCGTCTATATTCGCATTGGCTTCGGACTAAAAGGCAATAATATAATATGTGCAATAGAGAAAGCCAATCAGTTTTGCTTTCCTTTCCTTTATGTACTGAAAATTCTTCTGAAACTGACCAAACTAACCCCAAAAAATTCATCTCAACTTAATTTTAACTTCAATTACAAAATTAAATTCTTAATGTTTTTCTTACACATGCATTTTGGAAGGGATGGAAAACACAGCCAAGCATTTCAGCTACGTGCTAAGGTTTCAGAAGAATCACAAAACAGAACTGTCAACTGGAGACAAATTCAAAGTAACATCGAAGATGTAAAAATGCGAGTTTTCATGTTTTCATGCAATTCGAATTTTGACTATTCCTCAAAAAAAAAACCGACCCACACACCGTTTTTTATTTGTAATCTTATCAGCCCCCCCTTGCTTACTTGAATTTCCTTCTCCACCCGTTTCTTGTAACGTTTCTGCCATTCCCCAACCGTGATGCCTTCTTGTATCATGTCAGATTCCTCTCCGTAATACGAATAAACCAAACTCAAGTGACCATTAATCGCTTGAATCATTTCCTTGGTGGTACAAGGAATGGGCTTGGCTCGTGGCGACACGTTCAACTCGGGGTGGCTGTTGTAAAAATCCGTGTCGTACCAGTTTTTAGAGAACCACATGGGAAGAAACCACACGTACCCAGACCGTGCCGTCATTCCCTATAAATATTTAGTACTGAAACCATGTCTCAGGGGTCATTTATTGCCCGTATACCTGTTTGTAAGCTTCGCACATAACAGCTCTGGCGGCGTAATCGTAAAAATCGCCGATAATAATTTTGGCAGTTTTCTTTTTCAAATCCTCCAAAGGCTGCGACATGTTCATGCCCAACCGATCCCGAGGAAATTTGCGATTTGCAATGAAATTGATTCCATGGGATTGCAGAAAATCTTGAGTGTGCGATAAATATTCGGGATACTTCTGCCCATCTTCTGTAAGCGAAGCGACGCGTTTCCATCGGAGCCGATTAAATACTTTGAGATACACGTGTCTAGAATGTCGTAACGCATTGTTTTCAACCGTAATAGCATTCAAATATAAAAATATCAATCACAAATTTACTTAAATAAGCGATTCGATGGAATTGTTCGGAAAAATAATGAAAAATCTTCGGTATCCTGAAACGGAATAGCGCCCTCTGCACTGTAGCTAACGATGATGCTGTTGAAATGCTTTGCCACCCCGGCGATCGGTTCCACCGTATCGGAACACGCCGGGCCCAAAATCCCTGCAATCCGCTTGTAATCGGGACTCGTCACGTATTTAATATACGCCTTCATCACGTGATCGAACGAGCAACGCCCATCTTCACGCAGCATTTCGAGCCAATAATCGGCAAGAACAGAACTGTTGCGATTGACAGCCTCGATGGCCATGCTAGCAGCTTAAACACAAACCACGTTAGATTTCCGCGCACTAAACCACCGCCAGCCTACCTGGAATGATTCCTTTTGAGCTATAATTGATCCCCGACATCGGAAATATACCTCCGATATAGATGATCGGTTTTGTCGACAAGTCGTTTGGAATCCATTTTGACCAAATAGATTCGTTGTACGATACCCAATCGCACGCGACATCGTAAATATCTTTTTTCGGATCTCTTAAATTGACAAAACAAAATCGAATTCTTGTTATTGTTATGTACGAATAAGTACGGCGAACCAATACACACCTGTTCATATAATTATTGAGCAACTCCATGTATTGATTATACGAAAATAACATGGCTCGAATCACGTGTAAAGCTTCCGGAGCCGACCTGCTGAGCTCGGACCAAACAATCTTTTCCAACTGGTTGATTTCAAACCCGCAGTTGGTAGGAAAAGGGAAACTAATTGGTAGGTCCTCGCACATGGGAAATGCAACGTGAGTGTAATTGCCACTGGCTGTGATCGGACTAGGTTTCCAATTGAAAAACAATACGGGTTTGAGCTGCATAAACCTCTGTCGGACATAATCTGCAAGATGAGGTCCGATCCAAGCCACTTTCACCCGAAGTTTGAGTAACTCGATTTGGTTTCGAATCGTGTCTAACGTAATATCTAGATACACAATTGTTGAAGTGAAATTCGTTCTCGTTCTCGTGCATCTCCTTACCTGGATAATTCGATAGAAGAATTGCGCAAGAGGTATTTGTGGCATGGCAGATTTCTGGCAAATACATTCCGTTGGTACATCTCTTGTCTCTGCAGTAATATTCGCCCGGTTTGTCGTCGACTAACGTAAGTTGTTGTATAGTCTCCATGTCGTCGGTCAAATCAAATAGACGAGTGACAGATTCGTCTTGAAAAGCTTTCCAATTTTCAACGCCGTCACATCGACGCCAGTCGTTGTTTGTCATGTATTTGGGGATGTACCAACCGAATCTACAGAAATAAAACGTAAACAAAGGGGGAATTAAAAGAAAAATAAAACAGAAATTGCTGTTTCATCATCGGACTATCAATTCGGATCAAGGTTTTGTAACACCGAACGTGACAAAGCACTCCAATTTCTATCTATATCTACCTTCCGATTGGGCCTAATGGCCCGCAATCCTCGACCAAACCGGATGTGAGCCATTCCTCCATGTTGAATCCTGGTCCTGTCCATACTTCTAAATTGACCATCGTTTCGGGTGGAGATGTGGCTTTGATGCAATTGCTGCAACAAAGTAAACAACTTGCCGACTTTGATGACGTCGTATAACGTAATTGGATTCCCACCTGCGATTTTGGCAGCCGGAAATGCGATTAAGCACCACGGGAGCACTCATGTAATCGTCTTTGCGAATAAGAGTAACATTTGCATAGCCTATCACCTCCTCCAGTATGATTTTCAACACGTGTGATGAAAGCTGATGCGAAATGCGACGACTGATTTCGATGCGTATTTCTAGTGTGTGCCCGTCGAATGATAAATAACGTTTCCGATGGGTTTCTAAAAAAAAATAATTAAATCGCATTTTGTTTATTGGTTCGAGTCAATTAAAGTGATATGTTTTTATTCCGTAATCGAAATGTTACATTTAGAAGCTGCATCGCGCAAACCGATCTAAAAACGCTCTTGAAAATGAGAAGAAGAAGAGAAAAAAACCACATAATTAAGAGTTCATAAACAAAATGTCCATAAATAAAATTGATGACGCGAATCGGTAATAGTATACGTAATAACCAAAGATAACGAGAGCTGAAAAGCAACTCCCAAATTTTCACGCCAGATAATTATAATTTATTTCAGTTCAACAGATAATATGTTGCGACCGTTCGTCTTTATATTTTTTTCGCCCTCCTCCTTTCACTTTATTGCCCGCTAATTTTAGTTCTTATCTGCTGAATTTGGAGAAGTAAACACAACAAAAACATGCACACCACGAATAACTTGGCAAGAGATCCAATTGCCAAAACCGATCCTAGTAAACTACACAACGTCCTCATCCCAAAAAAAAAAGAAAGAAAGAAAAAGAAAAAAAAAAACAAACAGGAAAATAAAAAATCATTAACACAAAACTCGTAGATAAAATGACGGAAATATTTATACCACATCGTGGGAAGCAATGATAAAACTTTGGGTGTTGAATGACATCAACAAGTTGGCAAAGCGAAGCTGACTCGGCCACATGCAGTCTCGGCAATGACCAGTAAACACAAACGTACGTATCGATTTAATTTCTTTTTCTTACCTGGTTTTCCTGCGAGGCATTTGGCAGTGACAAGGAAGATGAACCACGAAAGAAACAAAATGGACCCCCAGGCGAGTTTCGCCCTCAAATTCATGTAGGGAACTCGTACAACTGTTACAATAAAAACAGAAACAAGATTAAACTCTGGCAGGTGCTGTTGTTAAACAAAAAGAAAGAAAAAAAAGACGAAAAAAAACCAAAGGTCAATATTGGCTCGAAGGATACACGAACCAAGGACACGCATCTTATTGCTATTGACAAAAGTTGTCGAACGAAACAAAACTGGCAGGTGATTACAAATTGCATCCCATGTACAGACCAATTGCAAATCACAAACCAGAGTGAATGAAACGGTCAATTTTCAATTAAAATTCCATTTTCTTTTACCTGCTTCTCCAAGTCCATATATTGGCAGTCAGATAACGAGTTAATCCAACACATGGCGAGGGATTTTCATGTCAACTCTCGACCTACACGAAACCAAAGTCAATTAGATGAATAAGAGCAAATACGCGAGTTAAGGCGCGTGATTCCACATCTTGCATCCGTCACTCGCGAGTCAAAGGTCAAGGCCGGGTTTGCAGCTACTACTAATACTACTACATGCAAAGTGCTCGCTTTTTTTCATTTCTTTCATTTTTTTTCAACACCAACACGCGGTTACGTGATCGGCATAACTTATTTCTGCTTAGTTTTTACAAATTGAAATATAATTACGGCGTTTTTTTGCGTTTCTATTGGATCATGAGTGTGTGTTACTCAGGAAATTCCCGTGGAGCGGCTGTCAATTAAGCCATTTCCCTCTCACAAGTCAGTCAAATGAAATGAAATGTTATGAGCCCTTACGATAAGGCCCTAATCAATTTTAATGGGATCACACTTTTTTTTCAGGCTCCTCCGTGTCGCCGTCATTGCAGCAGCTTCGGTCGCCAACTGCACGCATATTCTGGGCTCGTGCCAACGACCAAACAAGACCGAAAACAAGATGAAAACAACATTTTAAGTGTTTGTCCTCTCCCGTCCTCTTTTTCCCACCATTTACAAAGTCCAACTGGTTTCCACATTAAACGAACGTGTTTCCAGCCATTAAACAACGCCAAACACTGGATTCAACCAGTGGTGCGAGACTGCGAGTGCGAACTCATTCACAGTGTAGTATTTCGCACAAACCACACACGCAGTCAATTTCCAACTGACTCTTAAAAACAAACCTGTTGTTAGGTAGTTAATAGTTATTAACCACTTTGTAAAATGATACCAATTAGAATTTAATTCTCGGTTTCATCAAAATTTGTGGAAAAACACAGAAAAAAGAAAGAAACACATCAACAACTTGACCTGTCTCAAGATTAAAGTTCGAAATGGATGTATCAAAGTGAAATATTAAATTACATTTCAATTTTATTTTATTATTTTATTTCCAAAAATTCATCAGAAATTTTTATATATCACTTTTTCATGAATTGATTTTTCATTACCGTGAATAATATTGTGTATGAAATAAAAATATAATAAATAAATATTTATAAAAAAAATTGTTTACATACTTTTAGAAGGCTTCGAATCGGAATTTGAAATTAATTAACTAGACAAAATGCCGGGGAAAAAAACTTTCTCGCACATACGTGTAAAAAAAAATATATCATCAAACTAGGAGGAGCGGAGGAAGATGAACACGCGAATGATGCTACGGGATAACTGGGGCAGAACTATGAGAAGAGCGGCAAAGCGCACGGCAATTCGTGGGACATCTAGCGGCAAAATATTCAAGTGAATTGATTTAAATCACGTGACCGTATCTAAAAGTTCAACATCTGTTAAGCGAAGTCGCAAATGTTTGAAAATTGGTTTTACAACGTCTGCGTCTGACACCTGAACAAATAATTGGAGAAAAAAAATAGAAATTGAAAAAAAATATAAAGCAGTTATGAACAGGTTAATAAGCCATCACATACCTTAAGCACCCCACACGATATGGCTGTAAGACCTGGTGTATTTATTTCACATAATTGGCAAGCCTAAACAATACAGATATTTTATTCAATTACATTTTAAAAGATATAAATAAAACGCACAAAAACTAACCATCAAATTTAGTTTGAAGTAAGTTTCGATGTAATCCTTTATAGCATCGACGAAGGCATCTGTGCGTAAATCAGACTCGTCTTCACTATTCAAAATGCTGGAAAAAAATACAAACAAAAACATACTTAAAACTGGTGAAAACAATCCACTAGCTTAACAGGTTGTTTACCTATGCCACAATCTGTAGCAATCATCAGCACGAATGCTTATTTCGAGTGATTGGGTCCCACAAATTTGAGGCGGTAAAGAAAATGCTAAAATAAACTCTTTTTTATCTCCGTAATTGGTATTTGCATGTACGAGGCTAAGGTTGAACAGATCCCGTGGAGAAAGAACCACGGGGCGGATCAAACAGTCAAACCGCCTCTGAAGGGAATTCAAATTTCAATTAGTGATGACTGCGAATTAGTAAATGATCAACACTTACTTCTAAGAAAATTAAAAAATTATCGTGTAAGATTTTGTTGCCATCGATTAGAAGAAATGGAATAAACGTGAATTTGCTCATGCTGCTGGATCGCGACACAGAATTCAAAATAACATTCAAGACAATTTCATTATTTTCGTTCCTAGCAACAAAAGATAGAGCAGCCGTTTCACCTAATATTATAAGATATAAATATTAAGTAATATTATAATATAAAATAGCAATAATTATACTCGATTCTTGCTCTAAATCTTCACTTAAACTAAACGAAAAGCCATATTGAGAGAATTTGTTTAAATCGACCTGCAAATTTAAAAGCGAAATTGTTAAAATTTAGTTGTCATTTATATTAAAATAAAATTCAATAACCTGTTGCAAGTAATGTTGAAATTCCAGACAATAATTATTAATTGACTGAGTACAAAACCCAAATAACGGTGACAGCTTGTATATCTTCCAAACAATGTTTAGTACTGTTTTAAAAAAAATGAATAAGTGATGGGATCTCAGAAATGTAGTACAATCCTATTTTACGAAAATATCACCATGGGTCATTTTGACTCGAATCTTGACCTTGACGGCGCCGTTTCAGTCTTGCTCAAGATACATGGAAATTGTTCGACCAAAGAGCATCCAAGGACTCCAAAATAATGGTCTTTTTCAAGGCTGATTATGCTTTTATTTCATACAATTGGCGCCATTACTCTAAGTGGCTATGTGATTGCGCATGCACGGAAGAAATGATTAGCCAATCAGTGTTTCTTATCCAGTTCCAGTTGAATTTGTAACAGTGGCGCAATAACAACTGGTATAGAAATTGAAAATAGTCTGCGGTGGAACTTAGACCTAAATATGAAAGTGGAAGTCAATTTGCAAAAATCTTTAAAATGTTAAGCGTTTACCAAACGTTGCCAACGTGCGTATTTAAAAACGTGGTGGAAAGTAACACTGGGTAGAATTATACTGATTTTTTTTAAACGTTTTATTTTAATTTAATTCAATCTTTTTAATAGGTCTACAAAACCCATCGACGAAACCACCACAGACGATTTTCTTAAAAAAATTATTCCTTCAGATCGTTATTCAGAGGATACGAAAAAAGCAACATTTCCATTCGTTGAATGGAGGGGAAGTAAAAAATCCATCACAGCTAAAGTAAAACGACATTTAAGTTACAAAGAGAAAAGACGACTCAATCTTATAAGAATTAAAGACAAGCTGAAGTAAAACCAATAGAGCAAAATAATTAATGTATGACGATTGTAATAATAACTAACTTTTAATTTATAGATACAATGATTTCGTACCAATGCATAACATGTGGATCAGTTACATAACCAACGTGCTTAATTTGAAGAAGACGTAAATATGTTTATTTTTTTTATATCTATTCTTACATTTTATTGCTTAATAAGAGGTACTTGTTAAGCAATAAAATGTAATAACTTTCTTTAACTATAGAATTACTAATCCAGAAGAGATGAAATCGGTTCTTCTTAAAGCTGATTATCACGGCTGTCGCCTTTTGGTTTCTCGAGCAAAGAATCAAGCTTTGGTCGGTGTTACAGGAATTGTTATTCGAGAAATGAAAAACTGTTTCATGTGTATAACTCAAGAAAACAAGATAAAAAGTAGGAATTAAAATTGAAGCGTATTAATCTCGGATTAATTAATTATATTTTTTTTTTCCTTCGCAGCTTTGCCGAAACAAAATAGCGTTTTTAATTTCCAGATTGGTGGTAATTTATTCACGCTGTACGGAAATCACTTCAGAGTAAAAACAACGGACAGAAAAGCAAAGAATTTTAAATCGAAACCAACCGTCGATCTATAAAATAAATATAACAACTTGATTAAAATTCATTTAATTGCCCAATTTTTTTTAACTTTACAGTTTCGTGTAAATCATTCGATTAAAAAAAATGACGTTGTTAAGTGTACTAACTAATTATATAGAAAATAACTCACTTTTCTTTACAAGTTTCACAATTCTATTGACTAGCAAAAATTCTATTCCAATTGCCAAACAAAAGCGAACATAGTGTTTTAACAGTGATCATTATAACAAAAAAATAAAAATATGCAATCACATGATAAAAGAGTAAAGACCCAATCAAAAAAACAAACTTACATGATGAAATAGCATAAGAAATTTGAAAATACGTTCATTCAAGACTGACACCCGCAACTTGTCTTTCGGTAATAACATTTTGAATCTTACGAAGCGCCAAATCGGGGCATGGGCGCTTACTCGGACTCTCGCAATCACTATCATCTTGCAAAATTTTCTTGCCGATCTTCCGTTCACCTCGTCGCAGCATGATATTAATGGCCCGCAAATCCTATCAAAAAAAATTCGAAAATCAAACCACACTAGCTCCCATTTAATGTTAACTTACATCAGCAGGGCTACGGCTAAAACTGTAGGATAAGGGCCGATTTGGTGGTGATGAAACATGACTCGCTTTTAACGGCGAAATGTAAACAGAATGTGAAGTTGTTACTCTGCGTCTTGGCGATGTTGGGTACGCTTTTAACATGGGCAATGGAGAAAGGGGTGGCGATTCG
The DNA here is from genome assembly GCA_034701245.1 of Strigamia transsilvanica. NCBI lineage: Eukaryota > Metazoa > Arthropoda > Chilopoda > Geophilomorpha > Linotaeniidae > Strigamia > Strigamia transsilvanica. Next base: position 44,778 of record JAQIXU010000153.1, read on the forward strand.
ATCTACAAAATATAATAAAAAATGTAATTAAAAAATCTAAAAAATCTTGTCATTTTTGTTTATACCTTCTTATTTATGTTGACAGCAGAGAATTTCAAAACAAACGATTGCAATTTCTGAACGTAAATCTGCAGACGTCAAAAACAAAATTACAATCCGCTTCTTCTTGTTTAAATTTCATACAACTAACCGTGTTGTAAAACTTCACTAAATCCCCCCTATCTTCAGATTCAAAACTAGAACCAGTGCCAGCGAGTCGCGTCGGTGTTGGCGGCTGGCTGCTTGGATGCGGCAAAGGCAGCGTGCTCGACGAACGAATCATCAATCGTTCCTTTCGCTTTTCATCTAAAGTTTAATACATCATTTTATTTCAACACATTCACCGTGTTAACAATATTGTTAGTTATACCCCGATCATCCTCTCGATCAAGACAAACGGGAGAATTTGATCCCGATGCACCGGTTTTACTACCATCACTACTGCCAGAATGACGCCGTTTTCTGGTACACAGCAACACGCTGCGATATACCTGTACAAATCACTCGTAAGCTATTACAATTCAACAATAAAATTAAACAATAAATTACATGGCTGGCTGCTTGAGGTTGCATTCGATAACATCGCATGATCTCCTGGAACGGCTGATCTTTATCAGACACCTAAAAATATAAAAATGTTAGCAAGCAGCTGGGAATGACAATTTGTGCAATTGAACTCACTTTAGCCATCACATAAACAGCACACATGATCATTTGATCCAAATGACGATCCATCATCAAATTTGTATTATAAATTATAGAATATTCAAAACAGGTCCACATTTTGCGCTGGAGTTCTTCATCGGTTATTTTAAGGCGTTCGCACAAATCCCGCAGCCTAACGCTTGCCAAATAGTAAAACTAAAAAATGAAGTAAACCTTATATAAGCTTCTTACAAAAAAAATCTCGAGTGGGTTTGTAAACATACTTTACGGAAAAAGAGTCCGAGAGATCCTGTCTTTTTTGGCTTTTGCGTTTTCGAGGCACACTGTTTAGACATTGCAATTGTACCTGCAATCACAACCACAATAAGTTCAATTGGTCGTTTTAAATTTTTTAAATTCCTTACTTTTACTTTGATCAGGTTCAGTGTTATTTTTATTGTCAATAGAAATAGCAACCCCGTTTGACGCATTGGGGACGAAAAGGCGGCGTTTTGCAGTAGCTGCTGGTGAATTAAAACACTCGGTAGCAGGTGGCGCCAAAGGAGATTGATCAGGCACTAAGTTGTCAACAACACTTTTTGTTTCACCAAGTTTAATCAAATAAACAATTTTAGTGTGTGCTTTACTTCGCTCTGCATTTGCCAGACGACGAACTGTGGGGTGCGGAATAGGTGACGATAATAAATGGACTGGTTGCACATTTTCCATTTGATTAGGCAGTAAGACCTTATAATTTAAAAAGTAAGATTATAACACCAATTATAATAAAATCAAAAAAACCTCTTCACAAGGTGGAACCTCTGATTCCTTAATTTTTTCCCACAGAGGAGAATCGTTTTTCCAAGCAAGATTTTCTAAAATTTGTTCTTCAATCTGAAAAAAATAAAAACCAAAAAATTAACAAACCAAAAAAATATAAAAATACAAATAAAAAGAATATAAATACCAAATTTAAATGTTTGACAACATCACGTGATAAACCATCCTCAGCGCGAATAAGAAGTTCTATCACTTTATAGAAATAATACGGCTCTAAATTGAATACTTCAATGATCCACGGAAAAATTCTTAAAATAATAATAATAAACAAAGATAAAGTAAACTAAAAAAAAAACAAAAAACATGAACACCTCTAATCGAACCAACCTTTGTGAATTATAGGAAAAAATCACGATTTCAAGACAGCAAGCAAACAACGCACGATGAAAATATTCTTGATCCAAAAGCGCCTAAATGAATAAACAAAAAGTTAATTTAGCACTATTTCAGAAACTAAACAAACACACACTTACAGTGAAATCAAAATTGCTGGGAACCCTCTTTTTCTCCGCTACCATGATGTTTTCCAAAGCTTTGTAATAGAGACTTTCTCCCAACTGTAAACGCTTCTTAGCAAAATCTATTTGTGATCCAGGATGATCGTCCGATGGCTATAAAAATGTAAGGATAAATCACCTACTAACAAATGCTACAACGAATAATTATTTAATAATTTACCTGAGCATACTGTGTACAGAATGTTCTACCCATTTCCTTTACCCTAGCGGTGATAACATCACCAGGATCCTTTTTACAAGACCTGAAAACAAACATTTATGATCATCAATGCCGAAACTATAGTAAATTCGTCGTTACCTAAAAATTTCGAGGAGTGAGTCACTGGGCGTTGTCTTTCTGCCCGATAAAAGAGCCTGCAGTTTGCTAACACTTTGTGTCGCTGTGGAAACAGGTGTGACGCTAGCGGTGTCTTTGGCTGTTAAATACCTTCTTCCAGTTAGAGGTGTTGACGGCGTCAAAGAATTTGTCTAAATGAATAATTCCCGGTTTAAAAATCGCATTTCTTTTGATTCGTCAGTAATTACATTGTCCAAATGCTGTTGTAAATTGCGTTTAACTTGCATCCTTGCAGCCAGATCACCAGGCGGTAACTTTGAAGGCGCTCCAATTTCTACGTTCGCATCCTCGCCAAAAAATATCCTTTCATCGAAATCTCCTACATTTAATACATATTCTTCGTATGTTCGGTTTACTGCTTTGCTGTTTGGTGTAATAAAAAGAAAAAGGCAATATCGACAGTTAATTATCGGTATTATTTATTTTTTCTGATTATTTATTCACCTATTGGCTTCAAAGTTGCCAAGGTCAAGAAGTCCGGACATTGTCTCTGCTTTTCCCTTTAAAGTCTGATAAAAAGTTATTAATTAGAAAAGGAATATATCACCCAAATGTGTTAAATAAAAACCTTTTTCTCAAATAATCTTTGAATGTAAGGTTTCCACCAATGTTCTTTAATTCCTTTAGCTTCGAGAAAAAGCCCATCGTGTGCTTTGCATAACGGATCAATTATGCAAGGTGGTTCCGATAGTGGTTGGTAATCGCGACCATCGAAATTAGCTGGCAATCCTTGCAAAATAATATAAATAATTATGTATATCGATATTTTTTTAAAATAATTATTATTTACCCTCAAATTTCGGATTTAAGATGTCTCGTCGATCAGCCAATATTGCGTTTGAGTATATTAAATCGATACACGAAAGAAGCAAATGGTACGAGTTAACCAAATCATCGCTTATAGCCGGAAAATTTCCTTTAAAGAAAAAAATAAATAAATAAATAAATAAACCCTGAAATCATAATTGTATAAATAAAATACCTTTCACTTGAACAAATAAGGTCCAACAGAATGAAAACACATCAGCTGATGAGCACAGGGTGCGCCTGAAAACAACACTTTATGAATACTGATACAATATTGAGTCATTTTCCATTTCCTCTACCTTGGCTTTCGTCCACGTGAAACTTTGGTTGCTACTTGGGTTGGTTCTTTGAAAATGTCCAAATAAATTGGCCTAAACTTCTTGAAAATGACGGTGGAAACTGCAAAATTCCGTTCCAAGCGATCGACTTTATTTCGGAAATCTTGTGACAGATTAGCCATATCCTGCCACTTCTTCATTTTGTTAAAAAACTGAATCAAGCTAATAAAACAAAAACAAACAAATTAATGGTGAAAAAGAAAAATGTATCAAGTCCACACTTGTTCTCGTTTGTACCTCAAGTTGCACGATCGCAAAAGTCTAGTTAACGAAACGCAATTGCCTTCGATGACGGCTCCAGATTTACCTACCGTTGGCACACTACTGCTTCGACACGAAACATAAAGAGCACAAGCCAACCAGTGCAAAAGATCGCCCTTAAGTAAATGGAAAATAAATTGTTTTGGAAGGTTTCAGATTAGGCTTGTAGGAATCGCTAATTACCCACCTCTAAAGTGTAATTCATATTTATTTTCTCGTACGATTGCCATGCATCTACGGTTGTATTTTTGTCCATGTTAAGATCCGCGCATAAATTCTGATACCTACGTTCGATATCTTCATCGCTGTCATCATACAAACCCATTTTTGACCGATTATTAATGTTCAAACAATGGCTGCTGCTTGTATCGATAACAAGGCGAAGAGAGACTTCTGTGGCGGGAAAACCTATCGCGCGCCTCGTGCTACGTCATAATCCGCTTTTAAAAAGAGTTCTCTAATTATCTTCCTTTATCTGACCTACTTGTGTAATCAGTGATGGCGAACTATTGTATCTTAGATATTTAATTTTGTTTGAATGTTTCATGCGGAATGAATGTGATATTAGAATCAAATTATAAGCGAAGTTAGAAAATGTGGCGGATCCGTTCGCCATTCGGTCACAATTACTGAGTGGCGCCTAAAAGAACACCACATCGCACTTCCACTATAGACGTATTTTTAATACTTCAATCTAATGATTAAATTTGTTTGATTGTAGTTTATAAAGCAAAATTGACAAATAAAACGACACCAGTTCTTCTTTAATAAAAATTTATTCATAATTGCGGAAGAAAAAAAATATTCAACCATCATAGTACTAGCAACTATCACAGTGCACCTGTACACAAAATGTTTTAAAGAAAAACAAAATATTTTTATTAATTGTAGACCAACGCCGTAGTTTAATAAAAATAATCATCTGCAACTTCCAGAGAGTAAATAAATACAAACAGATTCAAAGCACACTTTGTATGATGTGTTTTAGTGGACTGCTTCATTTCTTAATAATGGTTCTTAGTGCAAATAATTTATGCAAGAAAAAAATAAATAAGACACAAAAATACAAAAGAAAACACGAGTTCGTGGGTTAGCACAATCTCCAAATTACACTCACTACTTAACTTACGCAGGAGGGCCTCCACCAACGCAATTTAGCTAAGACAACACCTTAGCAATGTCTCACAAAACGAAAATATTAAGTTACTACCTTGGATTAGTGATAAACGACAAATTTCATAATTTTTAATCAATGCATGAGATCAAAATCAAAATAAACATTTCTGTTTCTAACCATGGAAGATTTAAGCTGATTTTGCTTTGCGTGGAAGATCTGTATTTCTTTCTTTGTTTTAAACGAAAAAATACTCGAAAAAAATAAAAATAAAAAATAAGTAAATAAGTAAATACTGCAATACTGCAAATTGCTGGACTACATCTAACGTTGTATTATCAAATCAAACAATAATAACAAGAGTCAGCGTATTTTGTCCTAACAGTAACAAAAACAAAAAAAATTAACCAAAATAATTTTATTTTTATTTTAAAAACTTGATTTTTTCTGTTTCTGCTTTTAACTAAACACGCTGACCCTATACATCATCATCAGTCTATTATTTCATGTTATTGCAAACAAAAAGCTACCAAATAAAAAAACCTCTAAAAACGTGTTGGCCTTTTCCAAAGACAAGACAAAAATTATATATAAAAAAAAAAGAAAAGATATCAAGAGTCGAGTTTCTAAAAATATGGTAATATTGGTATACAGGACGACTCTTTTAAGATAAATTACACCACCCAATTATTACATTTCTTTTTTGTTATTTTCTTTTTTCGAAGGTCCTAATTTATAAATAGTTTGTAATTTGTCACATTTAAAAAATCCCATGCAACCTCAAAACGCTTTTCCAATGGAGACAAAAAAAAAATAAAACGCATGCACAAATGGTTCAACAGCCCCGAAACACACAAAGCTACAAATGCAGACAAACAAAAAATAATATTTGGGATAGCCAGAAACCATAACTAGCGGTAACGTAACCCACCAACCAGCAGTTGGTCATGTGGTTCTTTCAGTTTCAGGTATTTACAAAACGACACGACTTAATTATATCGAAACGAAATAAAAACCAGGAGAAAACGAATTAGTCGGGTCTAAAAACCTCCATTCTACAGATCAATCGGCTGATGTGAATAGTAATTAATTAATATATATATATACAATACTCGTAAGTACACATGAAAAGTTAGTCTGTACAAAACAAAAGAAAAACATCACACGACACGCATTCTTTCTAAACGGGAATGTCATCATTCGCTGCTACTTCTTCATAAAAATTTGTTCCGGCATAAAATTACAATTGAAAGCTTATGTTTACGTAGGGTGTGGACAGGATTAGGAGGAGTAGGGGAAAGGAGGCAGTGACCCGTTTGTTGACCAATAAACAAAATTTTTTTTTCATTTCCCCTCCACCACTTTCTTAAGAAACAACTTCACATGATAAACTATCAATGATATCTCATCAGGTTCAACGTGTAAACTGTGTTGTTCGTAGGAAGAAGAAATGTTGTTGTCTGTAAATGTGCTTGTTCATTTCACTGAAATGTTGTGCTTTTTGTTTTTTCTACAGTCGTTTCGTCTCGGTTCGATTTCTCTTCACTGGATCTCGCATTGTGTGATGCATCAGTCAACAACTTTTTGTTTTTTTCACAGTTTGTACTCGTCTTGGAGGGCTCCTTCGCCTCCTTCTGCATCAAGTCTCTGTTATTGTCTGTATCGTCATCTGGCAAATCTTCGTCGTCGTCGTGATTACCCATTAAAGACTTCAAACTGTCGTCGTCGGACTCGATTTCTTGGCTCATCAGTCCATTGGCCAGCACACTCTGACTCCCACCGAGTCCGTTCAGTAGACTCGTTTGAGCTAAACTCGCAAACGATGTTGGTAAATTTGTCGGCAGAGTAAAATTACCCAAACCTAAAGGATTGTAAAGTAAACCGGGAGCAGGGAACAAGAACGGCAACGAAGAGCTGCTTGTATTTGTCGATGTGCTCAGCGCGGACGATACACAAGTCGTCGGTGCAACAGTCGAACTGTATTTGCTCTTTTTATCTCTGTCACTTTTGCTCTCACTAGACGAACTCATCGCCGATGTTACTGGCAATCCGGGAAACCCAAAATTAGCTATATTAGCAAAAAGAGGATTACTCAGACCCAAATTAGACAGCCCTCCAAACGGAAGAAACATCGGCGCCGAAGCATTCGATTTGCCGTGCTCACTTAAAGAAGGCAATTTCAATCCCGCATAACCAGGGAATAAACTAGCACTACTCAATCCCGATAAAGAACCAAGCCCCGTCAGGGATGGGAAAGACGTCGACAAACTATTCGAAACTGATGTTGCTGCGGCCGTTGATAATAGAGATTGGCTGTATTTTCTTTTGTCGCTGTGCGAACTGTGCGAAGAGCTTCGTTTCTTCACTTCCGATGGTAAATTCACCTAAAATAACAAGTTTTCAACGATTTATTTATTTTTGTAACCAATTTTGAAAATAAAATAACTCACTTTTTCTTTCACTAAATGAGACCATTTTGGATCCACGTCGAACATGGGATTCTGTTTAAGCCATGTAGCTAAATGTTTCAAAGGTGGCGCTTTATTTCCCGTAATCTGAAAATCCATTTTGTTGTTCAAACATATTTTTAAATTTTTTTTTTTTTTTAAATTCACAGAATAAGGCAAATAAACTTGTTTACAACGTTCAAGCAAAAACACACACAACTTTACAGTTCCAACTTACCACAGGTGGAGTTTCCTGCTAATGATTTGCATAGGATACAATATAACTTGTTACTAAGATTGTTAATAACAAAATAACCCATCAAAATTAAATATGTTCGGTAAGATATTCAGACATGATACTCGATCATTGATCAATTCAGAATTACGTCCCTTGATCATTATTAAGTCATCATTAATTTCTTATCCTCACATTTATGTACTGATAAATCGTAAAAAAAAAATGTACCTTTTTCCCAGTCAGCCTGTTCACGACTGCTACGTTTTCGTTGCCCGTTAATTTCTCGAATTCCAGCTTGCTGGGATCAATGCGAGGCCTGCGCTTTTTCCTAGCAAGTTTTAATATTTCTAAACCAGATTGTGCTGAACTCGGATTCATGTGTTTTTCTGTACTTTCACTGTCCATCATCTACGTGAATAAAGAAAGAGAAAAAAATTTTTTTTTAAGAAAATGTTATCTTAAGTACAGCCAAGATATCCTACCCTATGATCAGGTCTTACAATATTTGGTTTTTCGATTGTAATTCCAGGATGGTTACTCAACCACTTGGCTAAATCTTTATTCAAGAATGATTCAGACGATGATGCAACTCGTTTCATTAAACTGCTTTCTGAAAACTTCGGCATTGATAGCTTGGAATCTTTAAAAAAAAAATAATTCATCCATAAATTTAAATAAATTAATGCGAATTATCAATTTATTTATATACCAGATAAGCTAGTTGCAGTTTTAGCTAAGTTTTGAGGTCCTCCTACAATTTGAGCAGATAAAGTACCAACAATATCATCCAATTTCTTCCGTTGTTTCCTCCGATTAGAGTCGTCCTTCGGCTATTAAAAAATACGTTAACAAACAAATTCGTATTTCTAGATGTTTAAAAACCAACCTTCATCTGTTTTAGTTTTTCTAACTCTTCCATTTCTTGACGCCGCCTCTTTCTCATTTGCAAATCCATGACCAAACTATCGCTAGCATTGCTGTTACCGATGTTATTTGCAATGCTGCTATTTCTCAGTTTGCTGTGGGTGTGGTGTTCGTGGGAACTCGACGATTTACTACTTTTAAGATGGCTTGACAAATCCATCGGACTTGTTGCATCAGACAAATCTCCCTTCGGAACTTTCAAACTTAAATCCAAAGAACCAACAACATAACTAAGATGTGATGAAGGTGCGTGTTGATGTGCGGGTGGTGGTACAGCAGATAAACCAGATTGAACTAATGACCTGTTTACAAATATTAAAGATTAGAATCAAGGTTTTTTTTATGCATTTTTTTTTATCATTTATTTATTTATTTATTTATTTATTTATTTATCTATTCACCTTGATCTCAAATCATGCTTCGAACCATGAGACTTCAAGTCCATTGCGGTGTGATGCAAACTTTGATGCAACAGAGCTCGCAATTTTGCTGTAAGAAACGAAGCTGCGCGTTAATGTAAAATCGTTTTCAAATTTTGCAATCAAGAAACTTATCATCACTGATACCTCGTTCAGCTTCGATTTCAATCTTCCTCCTCCTCCTCCGTCGACGGGGGTAAAGAATGTCTCCAGGATCCAACTAAAACACATTATTTTATAACATTTCATCGATCGCAACGAAATTAACAACTAACCAAAGAAGATTTTGACTCCAAATTCGAAATGTGGTCCATTAGTGGAGATGAACTGTCCCGAGTAAGGTCATCCTTACGTGGGGTTTGATCTGGAGTAACATGAGGCGTACTGTCTGGTTCCGTAAGAGTCGGGGACATAGATTGGGATCCTGCTCTGTAGGCTCTTCCCAGCGGCCATTCATTCTTCTCCACACAATGACAAATACCTTCCAATCGGTATTGAAGAACTCGATCCTAATTTATACGATTTTAATTTCATTTTTAGTTGATGCTGATAACATTTTAGATCTATCGGGGTTACCTTTGGCCAGCTGACTGGATTATGATAACCTTGTTCGGGATCATTTGCTTCCATTTCGTTTTGATCAACTACTGCATTCTCCTCTTTGACATCTTCGCATTTTGTAACCTTTAAAAACATTCAAAGAATTAATCATTTTAGATTAAACCTAAGAAGTTAAAACTTACAATTTCCTGTTTAGTGTCGGGTGACTTTAGTTCAGGATTCTCAATTTCCATTGACTCTTTAGAATCAACTATCGCCTCACTAGGTTTTTCATCTTTTTGGACATCATTGACTTGGTCATCTGTTTTCGGCTTCTCTTCAGTTTGTTCAGTGTTTTCCTCTTTAGTCTCATGTTTTTCATCGATTTCCATTGATTCTTTTTTCTCGACGACTGGTTCATCTACTTCCATTTTATCGTCTTCGCTCGTTTCCTCTTTTGGTTCAATTTTCTCTATCTCCATCGACTCTTGATCAACCCCCTCATGTTGCTCCGTTTTAATTTCTTTTTCGATGTCGGATTTTACATCGGTTTCCTTTTTTATTTCTTCTTTCTCGGTTATTTCTTTCACTACGTTGTCGTCGGCTTCTTCAACTAGCTTATCAGTTTTTTCGATCGACTTTTCATTTTCATCAATGGATTTCTCATTTTCATCCACGAATTTCTCGTTTTCATCCATGGATTTCACCTTTTCATCAATGGGTTTCTCTTTTTCATCCATGGATTTCACCTTTTCATCAATGGGTTTCACCTTTTCATCAATGGGTTTCTCTTTTTCATCAATTGATTTCTCGTTTTCGCCAATTGATTTCTCATTTTCAACAACCGATTTCTCATTTTTACCAATTGCTTTCTCGTTTTCAATAACTGATTTCTCAGTTACACCTTCTATTTCAACTTTTACATCTATTTCTATCTTTTCTTCCTTCACCTAACATGACAATATTTTTTTTAACGCTGTTGCCTTTCAATGTAAATCAATTAAATATAGATTACCTTCACTGGGGCTGACGTTTGTTGCAAATCCAGGACGTCATTACTTTCATCTTCCGAATCACATTTTTCTAAATTTAAAAATAATAAGGTAACAAGCAAACACACTAAAATTACAAAAAGTAATTGTTACCATGAATGTTAAGTAGTAATTTCATTTGTTCGCTATCCTCCGAAATTCCTTTCGACTTTGTGTATTGTTTTAACACATCTAAGAAGCTAAGTTCTGGGTCGTGAAGAATGAAATAATCCATTCTATTTAGTCCATGCCTGAAAAATAAACGTCATTTAATGCCTGCAACAAACACAACTACTTTCCAACTAACTTAGCAGCGCCAATTAACAATTCTCTGTCGTGTTTGCCCGGGATCCACCAATCGGGTAAATCCATAGCTGTTGGACACAGTTTTAAGCGTTCCTCTAGAGCCAAGTGATGAAGTGTTTCTTCACGAATCGTGTTCAACAAATCAATTTTTTCCAAGCATCGACGAGCACGTTCTTCAGAAATTGGTTCCACGAAGTATGGTAACAACTCTATTGATAAGAAAATGTATCCAAATTGTATAGTCAATCTCAAAGTAGAAATTAATCAATAAAACATGCCTTCGTCTTTAGCTAATGGTTTGCCACATGCTTTCTTGCACATGGCATAAAATGCCTTGAAATACTCAGTCAGAGTATCATCGTATTTTTTCTCCAAGCGTGACAGTGCTCGAAAACGAGACCATTCATAGCACTTTTGTTTACGAATGTACTCCACACCAAAGGTGGACACAGTTCGATAGAATTCAAGTTCTTCTCGTCGTGACCAGCTTTAATTTAAAAGAAAAAGTTAACCAAATAAAAATAAATAAATAAATTACAGTAAATATATTTACCTTTGCTGGAGTTCCCGTTTCTTAACTTCTCTCTCCCTGATTGCAGCTTCAAATTTTTCTCGCTTTTCTATTCTCTGTTAAAAAATTACCATCAATTATTAAGACGACTTGACTTTATCAAATAAATAAATAAATAAATAAATAAATAATAATAATAATAATAATAAAAGTATAGACAAAAAACTGTACGATAATTCTTTACACAGTTATCCTACCTCACTCTCCTACGCAGCAAATATTAAAAGATATTCTCTCAATTTTATATATTTATTTATTTTATTAAATTAGAAAAATGTAAGAGGAAAAAATTATTGTTAATTAATATTTGTTTAAATTAATTGCAACAGACTACACTCAACCCTTGCTTTACGGCCTAGATAGGTTCCAGAAAAGTTGGCTGTAAAGCAAAATGCTGTATAACGAA